>JABSTQ010005394.1:0-25235 GCA_013358835.2 Ixodes persulcatus
AAAGTCATTTAAATGAACACCATGTAATCGAACCCAATTTCATCGAAGCCGTTTCGTAGAACACCATTTTATCGAACATGGTTTCTGGCCAGATCGTTTCTCGTCTTTGTAAATAGTGTTTTTCTTTCCATCCAAACGATAAAGGTCTTGCCACGAATGACAAATGACGAGGCGGTGAATAACTAAAGAAACTAAACGTTTAATGGGGCGAACAAAATCCAAGGTTGGCGTCGCGGGCGTCGATGTCGGCAAAACAGCAGGATCCTGACTGACTCCAGCTCTCCACGCGAAGCTCCTTATTAGACGAGTGGGCTTCTGGAACAATCGGCGTAGAAGGTTCGGCGCGTAGAACATTCTAACCTCGAATAAGCAACAGGGTTCTCGAATTTACCGGAACGCGACATTACAGAAACAATAAAAAGGTGTATCCGCGGCCAGGCAACGAATATTGGCTAATTCCGTCGAAGATAAGCAAGGTAACCGTTGGGCCACGGGCGCGCCGCCTACTTGGCTAGCTTCGTACGCGGCAATATTATGATCCGTTTTTTCTTTCGCTTTGTATGTAGTAAACAATGACCTCTTTCGGTTATGTGGCCTAAGACGAACTTGATACTTTTTGGGAGGTCAGGAATCGTCGGGTGCCGAGACGGAGGTCACATTGTTGCTTTTCATAGTACTCAACATTCAGGCAATGATTTGTCTCCTTGTAAAAGTTCACAGAAAAAAAAAAAAGCGTTCCCCACTTTTTTAATTGCTCGCATTCTGCAAAATTGTGGATTCATCTGCCTCTTCCCAATTTTTCTTAGAAAGTAAGCTATTCCTCTGGGACTGCGCAAGAACGCTTAGTTTTACAAATATACAAACACGCAAAAAGCGCAGCATGAGCGCTGTGCAAAGTGCGGACGTGAATTTTAAATATAAACACAGCAGTGCGAACAATAATAAAATATTTCGTAATTAGCTTTTCTCCGAATTTGTTGTTTTGCAGTGAGCATTTCACTGGTAAGCTTCTCTCCGGTGAGATTTTTTGTCCGCCGCCCAGCAGTAACCGCCGACCAAGGGCTCATCGCAGCCAAGACAGTGCAATCGACGAACACCATAATACTGAACCAGGAGTGTGTTGGTTCGGGTCAAAGAAAGAATCTTCAGCGGGACTTTCACAACTTGCAAATAGCAACGTGTCACGCCTACTACCAAAAGCCTTGTTGTGTTTCTAGCTTTTATGATCAAATTTTCGCAATGTTTGTTTTATTTCGGTAGAAATCGGCCTCCCCAAGTTTATATGCAAAGCGAATGTTGAAATTAAAACAAAATCGACGACCTCACGTATGTTTCTTCCGCATTTAAAATAAGTAAACATTTTAAATGCACCTCTGCAGAATATTTGAAATCGCCAGATCAAATCACCTATCCTACTTCGAACAGAAAGAAGCGGTAAGACAGTATCTACTCTTTCACGTTTCGGTAGCTTTGTCTGCCTGCATTTGCTAACTTCAGGCCTCACGCAAGGACCGCTTGAAGGGTAAAATCTTTCACTCCCATTTTCGTGACCCAAAACACCAACAAAGAATGAAACATCCTTCCAATGACGCGTGCTGGCGATTGAAAACTAATGATTCCCACCCACCCGCAAAATATCTCCGCCGCCAAAAAAAACAAAAACAAAAAAAAAACAAGAAACCTGTCACTCGCGTTTGTGCGACCTCAGTACACCAACAAAGAGCGGAACATCCTCCCAAGAACGCGCTCGGGCGATGGACAGCCTATTACTCACTATCGCGATAAGCCGCAAAGTATTTTCGCCCCCCTCCGCCACTCAAAGAAAACAAAAAGCAAAAAAAAAAAGAAAAAAAGATATCTGTTTCGAGAGGCACTCTTCCTCGAAATTCCGACTGTCAACCCAACGACCTTGAAGATGCAAGTAGTCCGGGGCGCAATAACACATTGCGCAATTTCAAGGGCAAGTTTTGCGGGCACACTCATAGATGGCGCCACCTGACAACTGGATTTTTCGTCGTTTTCATAGTCTACCAACTTAGTTAAAATTCATTACAATGAGAATCTCTGGAAAAAAGATCTGATAAGAGATATATTCAAAAAGTCCTGGTCTTGAATATTGTGGGGCCTAAATTTGTATTTAGGCCCCGGTTTATTTTTAAATGTTTACGAAGAACGGAACGAAAAAGAAAGGCCTTTTCAAGTATCGTTCAGGTCCCGTAAAAAAACTTTAAGCTTACAAATCTGGAAATGTAGCGCCACAACCTTACTCAGTTTTTTTACTATCTTTCTAATAAAACCATTCCCGAGTCAATCCGTCCGGTGGTTGCTGAGAAAAAATACCAAAAAGTTCCCATTGGAATTGCATAGGGCTCGGGAACTGCGATATCCTCTTAAGAGGATATCGCAGTAGAATTTTATCTCCGATAGGAACTTTTTCAGAATCCAGATGGCGCTGCGGACAAAGCCTTTCCACTCAACTGCTTACGCGATATAGTTCTACTTCCAAATAAAAATAAAGAAAAAGCTCGTCTTTTTGTTCCGGTTATCAGCGGACGGCTTGACCCTGAAAGCCCATCCCGTCCCACCGCCCTGCGAGCTGCGAGATGTTTTTCTTTTTTTTTGTTCGTTCAAAAAGAGGATAGCGGGGAGGGTTCTGGGCCTCCGAGGCCATCGCCAAGGGGGCCCTTTGTCCTATTCTTACCGGATTAGAAAGAAAAAAACGCGGTTAGAAAACGCCGCACTTAGCTGCCTGATACTTTGGATTCATTTGGCTCGGTTCTTCGCGTTCCGAGATTTTTCGTACGATACAATTTCCAAATAGCATGTAGACTGTTGATATCGTCATTACAAAAGTGAAATAGGCCATATCGTCATTACAAAACGAAATATGCCATCTGTCGTGTCGTAATGTTGCGAAATAATCTACCACAGGTCAGAATGGCGTTGCGTCCTAAATAGCGGCCTCTCAGAGCCTACGTTTCATTATCGCGAAGCAGTGCTTTGAAAAATAAAGCTACTCACTCTAAAAAGTGTCTGATCTCCTTGTGCGAAAAAAGAAACGAAATGAACCAGTTCCCGATACCATCATCAGCCATTAGAGTCCCAACGTTTTTTCTAGAGCACCAGATTTCAGCGGTCACCCCAATTCCTAAATCGGTGTGCGTTTTCGAAATGGCACGAAATCAGAACTATATGTTGTACTGCCGAAATGCCAAAAAATCAATAACCACAAGTTTAGATAGTGTTGGGTATTATATGCGTACTGATCAAAGCGTAGTTCTATTGTCACAAAGCTATGCTTTAAAAAAAAATATTAAAACAATAACTTCTATAATTACGTGTAATCACTTCGCAAAAGTGAATTGCCACTAAGGCCGCATACGTTCTTGTTTCGTTGTGTTCGCCTGAACAAAACGCCGCTACCGCAAATCACTCAAATACGTAAACGCTGTTGCACCTAGTAAAAGAGTGAAAGTGCGCTGGTTGATTTTTGAGTCATGTGATTATTATTTTTTCAAAATCATAGTTTTTTTTTTTTCGAACTGAGCCAATTTTATGTCAAACGAAACTGAGATAAAGTCGAATGTTCGCGTATCAGTGAGCCATGTACTGCGGCCACCTCCGCAGTGGTCTTCGTCGCACACTATAACCGATGCAAGTTTAAAAACATGAGATCCGTGCACCGACGGGTATTGCCCTTATTTCAGCAGAGAATACCTTATTTCAGTTTCTAAATTTACCTAATTTAGAAAAAAAAAAGAAAAAAAAGCTTTTTGAGTAGAGTTTTAGAGAACTTTCCTATATAGATACACCAAATACATGGTAAGAAACTTTCGTGACACCTGAGTGCCACCAACTGGAGACAGAATGTGAACACGCCGTGCTGCCACGTACTGGTCTATTCGACAAAAGCCGCTTTTCTTATACCTACAAGCAATGTCGGTCAGTTCCGATATAGGCGTGTGACCTTCTAGTGCGCAACAGAACCTTAGGTGTCTCAATTTGTGAAAATGTGATGGCGGAAAACCAGCATCGTCTTTCAGGCCCTTGCGATCTTCTGCGGTTCCGATATAAAAAAGGTTCAGATCTATGCCGAAGTCACAAATCTCGGGCAAAAGCTAATAGAAGAAAATCTCACCGCAAGACCGACCTACGCGTAGAAAAGCTCGTCGGAATCTTGATGAATACAGTGGAAACTCACCTACGATGTTCGTTTTCGGAAAAAGCATTATTTTGGTATATAGATAACAAAAAGTTTATTTTCCGTTTTTTTTTTTTTTTAATTTGTAGTAGCTTATCATTTTTGGTGCTGATGGGTCCTCTGTGTGGTCGTCGGGTGTGGTCGTTGGGGGCTCTGTGTGGTCGTCGGGTGCAATGACAAGGTCACTTCGTTACTGTTCATAGAACTCAACGCTGAGGCAATGTCTTTATAGAAAAAGACGTGTCTATTCCTTTGTTTATTCTTCCCATCCTGCAGAACTGTGAACTTCTGCTTCTTCATTCCTATTGGTGTCTGCAATATACGAATTTTGTATATATCTCCGTTTCTGTTCGGTACAGAGCCCCCAGAGAAGAGCCGCAAAAACTAAATTCAAAAGCTTAATCGTATAATTCTTGGGTGGGTTTATCTCAGCGTCTGACAGTTTTGCGGTGAACCTTTCTTTGGTGAGCTTTTCTCCCATGAGCCTCTTGGTATTGCGTTGTTCTCCGGCGGAGAAAAGCTCACCGGAAATCCGGCAGATGCGGAGAAGAGCTCACCAGACTTTGGGTAGATGCGGAGAGAAGCTCACATTTACAAATCGTTTTAACATTATTTCTTCGCAGCTCTCGATATTTTATCGAACTCTGTTCTATCAAAGTCATTTAAATGAACACCATGTAATCGAACCCAATTTCATCGAAGCCGTTTCGTAGAACACCATTTTATCGAACATGGTTTCTGGCCAGATCGTTTCTCGTCTTTGTAAATAGTGTTTTTCTTTCCATCCAGACGATAAAGGTCTTGCGACGAATGACAAATGACGAGGCGGTGAATAACTAAAGAAACTAAACGTTTAATGGGGCGAACAAAATCCAAGGTTGGCGTCGCGGGCGTCGATGTCGGCAAAACAGCAGGATCCTGACTGACTCCAGCTCTCCACGCGAAGCTCCTTATTAGACGAGTGGGCTTCTGGAACAATCGGCGTAGAAGGTTCGGCGCGTAGAACATTCTAACCTCGAATAAGCAACAGGGTTCTCGAATTTACCGGAACGCGACATTACAGAAACAATAAAAAGGTGTATCCGCGGCCAGGCAACGAATATTGGCTAATTCCGTCGAAGATAAGCAAGGTAACCGTTGGGCCACGGGCGCGCCGCCTACTTGGCTAGCTTCGTACGCGGCAATATTATGTTCCGTTTTTCTTTCGCTTTGTAGTAAACAATGACCTCTTTCGGTTATCTGGCCTAAGACGAACTTGATACTTTTTGGGAGGTCAGGAATCGTCGGGTGCCGAGACGGAGGTCACATTGTTGCTTTTCATAGTACTCAACATTCAGGCAATGTTTTGTTTCCATGTAAAAGTTCACAGAAAAAAAAGCGTTCCCCACTTTTTTAATTGCTCGCATTCTGCAAAACTGTGGATTCATCTGCCTCTTCCCAATTTTTCTTAGAAAGTAAGCTATTCCTCTGGGACTGAGCAAGAACGCTTAGTTTTATAAATATACAAACACGCAAAAAGCGCAGCATGAGCGCTGTGCAAAGTGCGGACGTGAATTTTAAATATAAACACAGCAGTGCGAACAATAATAAAATATTTCGTAAATTAGCTTTTCTCCGAATTTGTCGTTTTGCAGTGAGCATTTCACTGGTAAGCTTCTCTCCGGTGAGCTTTTCTCCGCCGCCCGTTCTCCGGTGAGATTTTTTGTCCGCCGCCCAGCAGTAACCGCCGACCAAGGGCTCATCGCAGCCAAGACAGTGCAATCGACGAACACCATAATACTGAACCAGGAGTGTGTTGGTTCGGGTCAAACAAAGAATCTTCAGCGGGACTTTCACAACTTCCAAATAGCAACGTGTCACGCCTACTACCAAAAGCCTTGTTGTGTTTCTAGCTTTTATGATCAAATTTTCGCAATGTTTGTTTTATTTCGGTAGAAATCGGCCTCCCCAAGTTGATATGCAAAGCGAATGTTGAAATTAAAACGAAATCGACGACCTCACGAATGTTTCTTCCGCATTTAAAATAAGTAAACATTTTAAATGCACCTCTGCAGAATATTTGAAATCGCCAGATCAAATCACCTATCCTACTTCGAACAGAAAGAAGCGGTAAGACAGTATCTACTCTTTGACGTTTCGGTAGCTTTGTCTGCCTGCATTTGCTAACTTCAGGCCTCACGCAAGGACCGCCTGAAGGGTAAAATCTTTCACTCCCATTTTCGTGACCCAAAACACCAACAAAGAATGGAACATCCTTCCAATGACGCGCGCTGGCGATTGAAAACTAATGATTCCCACCCACCCGCAAAATATCTCCGCCGCAAAAAAAAAAAAAAAAAAAAAAAAAAAAAAAAAAAAACAAGAAACCTTTCACTCGCGTTTGTGCGACCTCAGTACACCAACAAAGAGCGGAACATCCTCCCAAGGACGCGCTCGGGCGATGGACAACCTATTACTCACTATCGCGATAAGCCGCAAAGTACTGTAAAACCCTTAATGTTCGCGAGCCCTTAATTTTCCCGAATTTCGCGAATTGAAGAATTCGCGAAATTTAAGGGCACGCGAAAAATTCGAACCTTAAGAGTTTCAATGCAGGCGCCTGGATTTCGCGAAATTTAGTGGCCGCGATTATGTCCTCTGTGACCGATTCGCGAAAAATAGGGGCCGCGAAAATAAAGGGTTCTACAGTATCTTCGCCCGCCTCCGCCACCCAAACTAAACAAAAAGCAAAAAAAAAAAAAAGATATCTGTTTTGAGAGGCACTCTTCCTCGAAATTCCGACTGTCAACCCAACGACCTTGAAGATGCAAGTAGTCCGGGGCGCAATAACACATTGCGCAATTTCAAGAGCAAGTTTTGCGGGCACACTCATAGATGGCGCCACCTGACAACTGGATTTTTTGACGTTTTCATAGTCTACAAACTTAGTTAAAATTCATTACAATGAGAATCTCTGGAAAAAAGATCTGATAAGAGATATATTCAAACAGTCCTGGTCTTGAATATTGTGGGGCCTAAATTTGTATTTAGGCCCCGGTTTATTTTTAAATGTTTACGAAGAACGGAACGAAAAAGAAAGGCCTTTTCAAGCATCGTTCAGGTCCCGTAAAAAACTTTAAGCTTACAAATCTGGAAATGTAGCGCCACAACCTTACTCAGTTTTTTACTATCTTTCTAATAAAACCATTCCCGAGTCAATCCGTCCGTTGGTTGCTGAGAAAAAATACCAAAAAGTTGCCATTGAATTGCATAGGGCTCGGGAACTGCGATATCCTCTTAAGGAAATATAAGGCGGGGTTTTCCTTGCCCGTGGTTCAGCAAAGGCTATCATGTCTTTGAGGTCTCTGTCTTGAACGACATCATGCATCACGATGATGTAAGGCTTGAGGTTGACTTCTTCGAGCTTGACTGGCTGTAGTGCAAAGAAGCCATCTAGGCCCTTGTAGTATCGACACCTCAACTGGCTATCTATCTTCGGACTCTGTGAATGAATCAGGCGACATTGCTTTTGTACACCGATAAAGAAGTTATAACCGGTTATTCGGTGAAGTTTAATGGATTAATTAATAGTAGTATCTTTGTATTGTGAAGACTAATAAAATGTATGCCGTACAACGGAAATAAATAATGCACATTATGCCGTGAAGAGCACAATACACTCGTTTCAAAAACCCCATCAAGAAACATTGGCGATCGCCATTTCTTGGGCACAAAGTGTTTTACTGAACCCCAGTTCGCGCAGAACACTGACGTAGCCCTCGTCTCTATACAAGCACAGAGTACGTGCACAAACAATGCCGAACTCCTATACTTGGCGCAGCAGGTACAGGATGGCTCGCACTTTTGGAAAAGGTCTGTTACTATGGGTCGCATAGTTTAGCGTAACGGGCCTCGTGTAGTTTAGCTGTGCAGGAAATGTGCGCGTTGACTGGAGGACATACTTTTAGTTATTGGCATGTTTGGCGTATGCAGTATGATCGCATTGTCTGATATCTGACAAAAGCAGAGAAGAGGTCAGAAATAAAAGAAGGCAGCTATTTTTACTGACGTAATGTTTCCAGGTATTATACTCGTATTCACCTCAATATCTGATATATAAAAAAAACCGGGCGCCTTTACCTGGGGAGTATTAATAATCACCCCTATTACGTGGTCAATTAATGTTTATGTGACTGCATTTCAGATTGATATTTAAGAAGATGGCCGCACGTTCAACCTGGTTTTCTTTCATTCTCACCTACAATCTCATTTCTAATATTCAACACTTAAAAAATGAAAAACGTTTACAAATCTCTGTAACGCGAAATAAGAGTGCAGCTCTTGGGGAGGGGAGGGAAAGTATGGTCCTCCTCCTCCTCCGCACCCTTTCCTCTGTACCCAATCCCCCTCCCCTCCTCTTCTGTTCCCCGTCCTCCCCTTCTTTCACCCTCCTCCTCTCCTCCTCCCCCTCCCCTTCTCCCCTCTTCCTTTTCTCCTCCCTCTCCCCTACTTCTTGTCTTCTTTCCTCCTCCTTCTTTCTTCCTCCTCCTCCGTGCCCTCCCCTCCTCCTCCTCCGTATCCTCCCCTCCTCCCGCAGTTTCCTCGCTAAATTTAGCAGAAAAATTGATGCTACGTGACCTTAACAGGAATTCACTTCCCGGCTAAATTTAGTGGGGAATTGAATTGCTATTGAAGTCACGTGACGTCAATTTTCCTGCTAAATCTAGCGGAGAAGCTGAATTTGTTTATAGGTAGCGTGACACCAAGTCATGCGACGCCATTTTCCCCACTATATTTAGCCGGTAAACTGAATTGCTGTTGAGGTCACGTGACGTCAATTTTCCCGCTAAATCTAACGGAGAAACTGAATTGGTTCATTTGTGACGTGACATCATATTCCCTGCTAAATTTAGCGGGGAATCGGATTAGTGTTGAGGTAACGTATATTAAACGCGGTTACGCCGACGCCGACGCCGCGAAACATGGAAACGGGCGCCTAAGAGCTGCGCTCTAAGATAGCTTGGTGTTAGAGGATCGTCATTTTAAACATAAATTGGCATCGTGTTTATCGGATCAACGTACATTTTGTGGCACGTTCAATGCGCATTGGACAGGTCCTGTGCTTTTTGGAGGGTCTGGTTTAAAATAATATAATTCTAATTGCATTTTGCGTTTCTTTTTTTAAATCTTTGCTAGGGCTAATCGTTTTCAAAAATGGACAAAAGCGAGAGGGAAATGCATCGACATTTTCACAGAACGCCCGCACTGAAAATCTACGAAAAGCACCTTGCCACAGAACGTGGATTTACTTGAATCACGCAGCGTGAACCAATGACAGCAGACGATGCTTTACTTTTCGCTCAACTATGGTACCTGAAATACATCTCCAACTGGGGCCTCTTCCGCGTCATCAAAAATTATCCCTCGATTTCCGCCTGATGACCTCATAAAAGTGTAGTGTTGCCGCCGGCCACGATCCTGACGGTGTCACTGGAGCGGTGGTGGATGTAGCTTGGTTGTCCACAGAAGCTCCAGCAGTCAGGAGTTGGGACGCCGCGATGAAAGAGACACTCGAATTCGCTCGAAGAAAAACTGATCTTCAGTTGTCATGTTCGTAGATCCTCTTATCATGTTTTAGAGTGGTGGGTGTTGTCACTCGCCTCAGTTCTGCGTTTCACGCCGCATTTTGTTTTAATATCTTGTTCAGAAGCCCTATTTTGCCAAAACTAGATTTTGCATCAGTTGTTTGGAACCACCTCAGTGCCACCTCTGCAGGCGACGTTACAACGAGTCTAGAAAAGAACAACCAGAACGTTTCACGCTAGACGAAAGTTGTGTCAGCTCTGAACTTAATCTTGGGGGGTTTGAACGAGTTAGAATCTAGACGAGAGAGTGGTGACCTAATATTTTGGTTCAGGTGCTTGCATGCGTATTATGACCGCTAAATGTTTACATCTCACATCCAGATTAACGTTCCTGCGAGACATTTTCGCTGCAATCGTACATTCGCCATTAAAACCCCGTGTATTGTTTGTCCCCGGTAGTTCGCATTCAGAACTTCTTTAATCATCCTGACACATCGTTCGTTGACATTCACAAGCTTTTGTCGTTCAAAGCGAGTATTCCATTCATGTTATAGTGTGTTTTTGCAGCGTTGTTTTCTGAATATGTTTTCGTACACTACTGTAATTAGCACGTGGCTTTTGGTGAGCACAATAAATAAATAAATAAAATGATGCTTTCCGACAGGTCTTCTAGCACCAACCGCCAGGATTGCAGCTTCCGGCAGCTACACAGGCCGGCTTCTGTCACATGATTTGTTGTCACTTCATGACCAGTTTGGATGCATGAACGAGATAGGACGCTAGACACACCATGCAGAGAACGCGTTTCAGGCACTGTAACTCAACGGCGCGTCTGAATTAGGTGCAAGGAGAAAGTCAGCGCGCGCCTGTGCAGCAATCGTTGAAATAAAGATACATTAGCTCTTTTCAGAGGTTCGTTACAGAGGTGGCGCAAAGGGAAGAAAATAATCTTTACCCTGAGCGGTTCTCCGCGGCAAAGTCGCTTGTACTTCTGCTACTCCATGGCCTCAGCAGAATGCTTTGTGCGATCTCGTACAGGGACTTTGTGCTTCGGCTCATGTTCTGTTCAGGCCGAGAGGAGCAGCAGAGAAGAAATGAAACTGATTTGAACCATGTTTTGCAGAAAATATTGTGCAATTGACCCTTCTCAGAAGTTGGCGCCCCCCATTAGCCGACCCCAGACCGCTATATTTTTTGGGGCAACCCTTTGAGCATACATTGGACACGAGTCAGCATTTGGCATCAACTCAAATCCAATCTTACACTCCGCGCATGAAGCGATGCCCAAAATATGGCGGCGGCCAGCGTTGCTTGGCGGACTTTTGAAAAGTGTCTATTCCTTCCCCCGCTAGCTACCTACCAATTGATATGAACTGCTAGGTAGCTAGCACCGAGACCTACCGCGGAGCATTTGATGTAAACAAAAAAAAAAAATGAGCGAAGAATCCAATGGGGTTCCACAAATAGCAAATGACCTGTAATCTTCATTTTGTGATCTTCAGACCTTATCTGTCTCACGGTAATAGCCGTCATTGACGATGTTTAGTGGCGAAGCCCGTGTGTGTTTTGCGTGCGTCGTTTCCCGCTAAATTTAGCGGGTTCAATTTCTCCACTAAATAAAGCGAGAAATTCCTGTGTCCTTACTTTGTAACGTCGCAGTGTCACGTAACATCGTGTCGTACGACGTCACGACCTTCCGGTTAGATTGAACGGAAAACCTATTCCGCTAAATTTAGCGGGAAATAACCGTGCCGTTACATTGTGACGTCAGAGTTTTACGTTACATCGTGTCGTATGACGTCACAATCTTCCCATTAAATTTATCGGAGAACTCATTCAGTTAAATGTTTTGCTATATTTCACTGGGGAAATTGTCCGCAGAGTTTAGTGTAACGTGACATCATCATGCCACATGATATCACGTCATGTCACGGCGTCACGTGACGTCACAGCGTCCCACGAATACCGTACGCAAAATTTCAGCGCGCGAGTATAATGTGCAGCAGTAGGAATTGTGTATCGGCTATCGCCGCTGTTCATATTAGGGACGCGACGACGATCCCGAAAATATTTCTATATCTTTCCATGTCTGCTGTGGAGTACCGCTTAATGAGATACGGAATTTATGGGACAGCCGCTACAACAGATATTCCAGGTAGCCTATAGAAATCCTGTCCCCATTTTAGCGATTCTTTCACACTTCCTATCAAGTCCTAGTACGACATGTTCGATACAGTATTTTAAGACTCCCTTTCAACCAAAGTCTATGGAGTGCAGACGCTAAAAATATATATAAAGTTTCTAACGCCGCCTTTCAATAGACTTTCTTTGCCTATTTCTAGGCGGGTAGAATTTTGGGGAGAGAAAGAGATGAGCGACTGCGCGGGGTCGCCGGAACACCCAGTCATGGTCATAATAATTATTAAATAATTATTGGGTAGATGCAAAGCTAGCTGCGCCCTTGTCTCTAGTCACTTCGAACACGCGTTTCAATGACCGAACACAGACATCCGGCGTTTGCCGTTCGCTTTCAAACGCGTTCGAACAGCGAGTAGAGATAAAGGCAGCTAGCATTGCGTCTACCCACTATTCTTTACAACCAGAGCTCGGTATTCCGACGTCCCCAGTCGCTCTCAATCTCCTTCTCTTCCTCAATTTTTACCTGTATACAATTTTCATAGACTATATTTGATAGAATATTAAGATGCAGTGCAGAGAAGCTACATCATACTCAGTTGGAACCAGTGTTGTGCGGAACGGCGTTCCTTTTAGAGGAAACGGAGGAACGCCGCCGTTCCATCTGCTTCGGTGGAACTCGAACGGAAACTCGTTAAGTTTTCGAGGGAACGGAAAGAAGAACGGCGTTCCTTCTTTTTGTCTTTTTGTCTATTTTTCAGCAACTTTATTCGAATATACTAGTAGGCATTTAGGTTTTCTTTCTTATCGACGTTTTCATCCTCCGACTTGAAGGAATGGAGAAGTGTCCGAGAGGTGGTCAACAACAAAGAACTGGAGCAAATGTGATCTTGGCGACTGGACACGTAGTTCGATGAGGATAGTTTCACTTGCTCGCTTAATTTTATCTAGGAATTAACCAGGGGCGGATTTATGGGTCAGGCCTGGGGGGGGGGGGCGGTAGGCCTTCGGCGGGGGGGGGGAGTCGGGAGTCTGCTGAGATATGACACGGTCCAAACGTTGCCCAGGTCTATTTTGTTGACCAAATATTTGCTATGTCGCCAAAAACTAAACTTCTGGCTGGTTGACCTTGGGGAGCTCAGGGGGGGGCGGTCGCCCCCCCTCCCCCCCGCCCCCCCCCCCTAAATCCGCCCCTGGAATTAACAAGCACGATATTTTATTAAAATAATCAATAGTAACATTAACATAACGACACTTTCCAATCTTAGAAGCGTAAATTGAACGCATCTTTTTAGAACGATTGGTACTTGTAAACGGAGACGCGTTCCAAGATGGAGGAGGAACGAGGAACGGTATCTCGTTCCTATTTTGAAGGAACGTGAGCATCACTGTTTAGAACTTGCTTGCAAATGCTGTTCTGGTTACTCTGTCAAATAAATATCCTTTCTTGCATTGCTTTAAACGTTTAGATAGGTCAATCCACTATTAGATGCCACATTCCTATGAAATGTTGTAGAGAAAGAACAATATTCTTGTAATCATTTTAACTGCCTAGGTGGTCCTCGTCTAAATATTTGCCTTCCAAATGTAGGACATACATAACACGGTTAACATGTCGGCGTCAATGTGTTATCAGTTTATGAGCGCTTTGAGGTGTGTGTATTTCTGACATCTCCTTATGCGCACGCGGCGTGTGCCGAGTGTTTTATTGGCTAGAGGTAATATAACTCTACCAAAAAGATGGCCGTTAGTGGCCGCATTCGCGGAGCAGGCAAACGCGATCCAGCAAATAGACAGAGATCAGTGGTTTATACTATTATTCAGTGCTTTAAGTATGTTCCCTCTTCCTAAAGTGACAGTGTAAATTATTTTTCTTTGTCATGCAAATGACTGAATAAATGCGTCGAATGTGAAAAATGCTGCATCTGTTTCGATTCATTGGAAGACGCCGACGACAAGTAACGGGCTGTCAACTGCTGGACTCAAGGTAGGCAAGCAGAACTTATAATTCTTTGCCATAGCAAATGACATGGCAGGCGCGAACCGTAAATTTCCAAACAAACCCTACCGCGGGAGCAGCGGCAGGGCCGCAGTGCATGGCGAAGGGCCACACAAGCGTTTCGGGGCAGTAACACTAAAAACGCTGATTGGCTGAAAAAATGACGTCACTTCCGTTTTTTAATATAAAAAAAAACGTCTTAAAATAAAAATATAAAAAGTACTTTTTTGTTCTTGTTTTTGCTTGTTTGTTGACCTGCGTCATGTTGGATTTCGAGCGGCTTCGTCTTCGCAAACGGCTAGTTCGACCGTCGACGGCGTCAAAAGTTATAATCAAAACGTTTGCAATTCATTTTATGAAAATGGCTTTTGTTTATTATTTTAGTTTCGCAATTTATTGATAAGGCCATGGAGTGGCCGATTCGTTGCAGCCAAGGAGGATAGAAGGGTAGGAGATGGCATGACGTCAGCCGCGTAGCCTCCACAAGCCATGCTCCCTTGACGCCTCGCCTCTTTCTGATTTTCCTCCTTACTTTCCTCACTTATCAGCCCAACGCACAGTAGCCCAACGTGGCCACATCACGTGACCGCAGCTAGCCTTCGATCTGATAAAACCTACCGGACGGAGCGCGCGCAAGCAGTGCAAGGAAACCAGTGAAGGAAACCTTCTACAATTAATCTCGCACGTGACATGTCACGCGCACCAATCGCCAGAGATATCTGCGGTCACGCTGGGCACAATATCGTTTAAATTTTTTTACGACTAGGCTTCACCAATATTGCAACGTGCCCCCTCCTAGTCTTGTGGAGAAACTACGTTCGCGTGCCCAATTTGAGGTATATGCGTTGGGAATTTGAAATTTGTAAGGCGTGCCAAATGTTAGTCAATATTTATACTATATTTTATTTCACATCAAGAGTTGATGTAGGTTTCAGCGGCAAAAAGTAAAAAAAAGAACCAAAAAACATTGACTTGACAAGGCCCCTGCACCTTACAATTTTGCACATGGCGACAGCAAAGGAGAGGAAAGCAACAACAACATGAAGAAAGACGTATACATACTGCATTGTAAGTGCTAATATATTAGAGTTAACAGACTAGTAAATATTAGAAATACAAAATACAATAAATATATCAAAGCCAATGTAAAAATATTACATGCTTTACAAAAGAAAATATTATACAAAACACACAATCTCACAATACATGCAAAATTTTAATGTAGAAAGAGATGTCTAATTGTACCAATATCCAGTATTTCAATATATTTCATATTATTTGCTTCGAAGTTTATTTAGGACAAGTGGAAGATTATGCCTTAGCATTTGGGACCCGTAATGTTTGCGATTTATTGGCATTTTCCAACGCTCCCTTTCACGAACGTCGTATATCCTGAAATTATGAGTCATGTTAAGATTTGTTTAAGGAAAGGCTCACTAGAACAAAGTTCAGATCTATACCATGTCAGTAAAGTATACTCATAACGCTGGGAGACAAGTATTAGACATAACACTTTAAATCATGAGGGAATATGTGTATCAAAAGGAACATTGAGTATAATACGAACGGCCGGTTTTTAAAGAAGTAATCTATTGATGTTTGACATAGTTCTGGTACCCCAAACTAAGTTGAAGGAGTTCAGTTGGGGTTTAAAAAGGGTCTTATATATAAGAATTTATATGTGACGAGGCAATACATGTTTTCATTGGCATAGTTTCCCAAGCACTTTTGATACCTCCGTAACAGCGCTATTAACGTGGTATTCCCAGGACATCTGTTCATTAAAGTAGACGCCAAGTGTTTTAACGTTTGGGACAATTTCTAGAATTCAGGAGCCTAGCATAATATTGAAAGGAATTTAAACACGCCTGTACTTTGGTTTAAAAAGGACCGCCTTTCTTTTGCCTGTGTTTTTTGCCAACGAGTTAGCTTCGCTCCAGTCGTACAGCTTCTTCAGTGAAACTTTTGTTTTATTAACTAGGTCTTCTATTTCGGTGTTTGAAAAGAAAAACAAAACTGGCATCGTACGCGGCAGATGTTAACAATGTCATTTATATATAATTAAATAACAAAGTGCTTAAAACGCTACCATGCGGCACTCCAACTCTAATGGACTGAACAGAAGAACTGCGTCCTTTTATTGCAACATATTCCTGACGAAATTTAAGATACGAATAGAAGAACTAGTGGTACGCCACAAATTCCATACTACTCGAGCTTTTTTTGTTAGTGTAGTGTGCTTAATACGGTCGAACGCCTTAAAAAATTCAATGAAGAAGCCTATAATTAACTTTTTTTCCTCAAACGACTTCAAAATTAATTCCTTCTGCTCTAGCAAGGCGAGCTCTGATGATAGACATTTACGAAAACCATACTGTGAGGCTGTGATTAATATCAAATTTGTACAAACACTCGTTACTCTATTGTGAAAAAATGATTTCAAGGCATTTCGAGAACACAAATAGTATCGATATAGGCCTATAATCCGATGATTCGTTTTTGTTTGCTCCCTCGAACAAAATAATGAATTTTGCGGTCTTCAGTCCTTACGGCCGCACCCTGTATACCAAAGTTTTCCTTAAAACGGCCGTTTATGGGGGGATGCGATATATACGTAAGTGCGACCTACAGAGCAAAAACTACGGTACACGTATGTAGTACATTGTCCCATTATATAGAATGGTACAGCCCTTGGCAACTTAACAGCACTATACTTCGTTTAAAGTTAAGTCCAGACAAGCCGATGCTATGAGCTAATGGGACCAATCAAGCAGCGTCAAAAGCACTAGCTACTGGATCTTTTTCTGTTTATGATTGGTGCAGCGTTGATACAACACGTAAAGAAACTTGACGAACATCATGATGGTGCGCTTGTGAGGTTTTTAGGTTGGTCCCATCGACTCAGAGAGTCCGTCTGCGTCTGGACTTCAGGGGTCCTAATACACTCGATGGGACCGAGGGACCGGGGCACCGTTGCCTGCTACGACTGGTCACCGGCACAAAGCTGGCCAATCGCAGCAGGTGGCGATGTACCGGTTCCTTCTTCCTGCCGTGTAGATTAGGGCACCACAAGTAGAAACATGTCATGATTCCTTCCTTAAGCCGCAATTTCACATCGTACAAAAGACAAGGTGTTCGCCGCAGACGTGATGACAGAATCATGCGCGGACACACCACAAGCATGTTTGAATCATGTTTACTTAACACATGTGTGTGCTTCGAACTTGTCTGCAGACAGTGTTTTTTATGCCCTGTGCGGCAGGTCCGTCGTAAAAGGAAGAAACACGCCCCAGCCGGTGTTATCAGACTCTTTTGTATAATGTATAGGCAGTGTGACCTCAGCTTTGCGCTTCTGGTTTTGTTCCCGATGACCGTGGCAAAAATAATCGAGAATGGCCGTGTTCGCATGTTTTTCTAAGTGTCATTCACCTTCTACCTCTGGAATCTGACTGTACATCACTTGATTTAAAATGGACACGTTAAACTATTTTTGCCTTCCTTGTTTACAAAAATAGTTACCCACTTTTTAAGAAATTTCTAGGAAGTATAATGTGTAGAGGCTATTATATTGTCGTGGATTAAAGACTATAGACACACGTAAAACTAAAAATAAAGTTTTAATAGGGGAACTTGTGCCAGAAACAAAAGAGAGAATGAACGTCGAGAAAGCAGCGGAGAGCGGCGATGTGTCGGCGTGACAGTTTGGGGCCCTAAACTCGTCAAACAAAAAGTTGGGGCCGAAAGTTCACGGAGCGCGCCGATTGGACGTTGGAGAAAAAAGAGATACGTCATCGTCGTGATAGACCAATTGGAGCGCTCCGTCAACTTCGGCCCCAACTTTGCGTTTGACGAGTTTAGAGGCCCTGGTGAGCGCGAGGGAGTCGGCAATGTCACGCTGGTTCTTATCTACTACACTTGCTGTTTCGAACATTTGGCCTAGAATGCTCGAGAGTCGAACACGCGAGAGACAGACTCGACAAGGTCATATTGGCCTCCTTAACTATTACACTTGGTATCTCGAACGTTCGAGTCGAATGTGGAATCTTTTGATGTAGTTGGCGTAAGAGTGAACGCTAATCTTCCAGACGTACGGAGTAGCGTTCTTCCTTGCACCCGGCAATATCATAAAGAAAATGTATACACTTTTAAATCACTGTCCATAGCTTTTTGCTCAATTTTTTTTTGTGGACTCTCTATCGAGCTTAGTGTATGGAGGCTAGATAGAAGTTGTATAGTAAACAGAGAGATATTCAGGCAAATATCTTTTTCACTTGATATGGACGAATGGTCTGTTTCTCAATAAAAATTTTATTTGACTATTTTAAGGAATCTGCCAGATCAATCTAAAGAGGAATATCTGAAAGAAATCGACAACGTTGGGGCGACAGGAAAGCTGCCGGAGGAATGGAAACATTCCAGCGTGGTACCCATTCCGAAACCAGGAAAAGACAAGGGATCCATCATCAACTATCGCCCCATATCCTTGACATCCTGCACATGCAAGGTAATGGAAAGGATGGTTCTGAAGCGGATCGAGTGGTTCCTTGAAACAACAGGAGGTTTTCACGCTGCGCAGACGGGCTTTAGGCCGGGGCTCGGAACACAGGAAAGCCTCATGCTCATTTCGAAGGATATTATCAAGAAAAGGAAAAGGATGATCAGAACGATCGTCGCTATTGACGTAAAAAAAGCCTTCGACTCGGTACTCAATCACTGGGAATCTCCGGGAGACCCTTAAACTTCATCCGAAGCTTTCTCGAGGGCCGCACATACTCGGTGCGCTGCGGACGAGAGCAAGGTGGGAGGAGGACGAACGAATTGGTGTCCCACAGGGCTCTGTGATTTCACCAATGTTATTTAACATTGTGATGGCAGCCTTACCGCACCAACTTTAACAGATCGAAGGACTGGGTCTAACGGTTTACGCCGATGACGTGACCATTTGGACGTAGACCGGAGACCTGTACAACAACAAGAAACGCTACAAGCAGGCTTGGACGTCATCGAGAATCACCTGCGGAAGGTGGGACTCAGTGCGGCACCGGAGAAGACCAAGTATGTGATCCTATAGCCCCTTTTAAGGAGAGGTCAGAAAAGATTGGAGAGAAGATGACCCTGGTGCTGGCTGGGAAAAGGATTCTCCCGTCTCGAGAGGTCAAGGTGCTTGGTCTGGTCTTCGAGGAGACTGGTGCAGGGGACATCTGGCTTCGACAAACAAGCAGACATTGCCACTCGGCGCTGGGAGTCATCCGCAGACTATGCAGCGTTAGAGGGGGAGAGACTCTAGAGGTGGCCAAGAACATGGTCAAGGCACTCGTGACATCGCGGGTTTGCTATGGCGTGAGACACTACAATCTAACCAAAGTTCAGTGGGAAAGACTCGAGACACTCAATAGGCATGCGATGAGAGTGATTACGGGCCTACCCTTTTTTACTAAAAAGATAGAATTAGAGAAATGGGCGCAGCTCAACACCTTACAGGACACGGTCCAGGCCAGGGTCGTGGCGCACGAAGAAAGACTTCAACACACAAAGCAAGGTAGACAGATCCTGGGGCTGCTAGGCAACAACCTAGAAGACCTACCAAGCCTGCCGGAATGGCTCCCGCCGTGGGAAAACATGGCAGACATCACCGAAAGGAGGCCTCTTAGAGACAAGAAAGGGGACGAAAAAAGGAACGAGCGGATCGCCAAGGCACACCGGAAGATGGTGGAGCACTGGACCGACCCGAGCGAGATCCTGACAGTATACACAGACCATGCAAGAGATGATACACCGACGCCCGCTGGGGCAGCGGCGTTTCTCGCCCCCGCTGCGTTTGTCACGGAATGCTGCCAACTACCCGCAAGAACCACGATCAAGGGAGGAGAACTCGAAGCCATCCTCCTGGCTTTGAACTTCTTCGCGCATCAACGGCAAGACCTACGCCCAAGGGAACTCAGGCTCTTCAAAGACTCCAAGGAGGCAGTAAGAGAGTGTAAGAAAGCCTCCAGCGCAAGCAGGAAGGTCAAGAAAATTAAGAAAATGGCAGCCGAACTACGTCAACTTGGCACCACCATCAAGATAGGTTGGATCCCGGGACATGCAGGGATCCCCGGCAATGAAAAGGTGCATCAACTCGCTCGCGCGGCGCTCGTTTCTTTCCGCGAGCGAGGGGGGGCACCCACATCCTCGCAACCACACGACCACGGATACGCCGCACCCGGTAATGGGAAGACGTTATGTGATGACGAAGAATACGATCCTGACGAGGAGAAGATCCTAATCAAGGAGAGATACAGAACAAGATTGTGGGAAAGCCTGCCCCAGACGCCCGACTTCTACCGAGAGGGATCGGAAGAAGGGACAAGGTCCTCCTCACCCGCATCATGGCAGGCGCCACCCGCTCTCCGGCACGCATGGCCGCATGGAGCAAAGGAAGACGCTCCAGCACGTGCAACAAATGCACGAACAACATAAAAGGAGGCATGACTCATCTCTTATGGGAATGCCCCTACTATCAACAAATTCGGACCAAGTTCAAACCCATATATGCCCAGAACCTGGATGACTGAGTTCACCCAAAGATGTCATCAGACAAAGAAAACGGCCAGCTTAGTCTCCTAAACTTCGTGCTAGAAGCGAAGCTGGACGTATATGTATGGATTCTTTCCTTTCCCCATCCTCTTTCCTAGTGCCACATGCCCAGACGAAGATGTCACTCGGCATATTCCCCTCACCTTCACCTTGTATTTGTGGCAATAAAAACGCCTTTTGAATCTGAATCTGGCAGGCTGCCGTAAAAATGGCTGTGGGTGATATTTCGTTCTTGACTGAAATTGTTCGACGAAATATATGGTTCAATCCCGGCGTGAACAGTAGCCCGATCTTTGAGGACCCGGTGAAAGTTTCACGAAATCGCAGTACCGGGGAAAAGCAGCACAGCACGGATCGAAAGTCGCATCAAAAGAAACATCGAAAGCAGACGCCGCTACGGCCTCTGCTTTCGATGCGAGTTGCGCTGCTTTCCCCCGGTGCTGCGCTTTCGTAGAACTTTCGCCGGGTCCTCAAAGATGGGGCTACTGTTCACGCAGGGTTTCCAGAATCCACTTCGTCGAACTTCAATCAAACACGAAATATCACCCATGGTAGTGTACTAGACCCACGACTCTTCTTATGGCAGCCTGCCGCGATAGCGCTGTCCGCCATATTACTATCATGGCTAGATCATATAACTCTACCAAAAAGATGGCCGACCGTGCCCGCATTTCCGTCCATAAGCGAAGCTGGTCAAACGTGATCCAGAAAATAGACACTGGCATTCTAGTGCCATCTATGTGGTGACCCTCGAACTGTATTTCACAAGAGCGAACGTTTTGCAGCATTTCCGAGGTCAAAAGTGCGTAATACCTATAAGAAAGGCTCGTTTATAATGTTGACAAAAGTTTTTCGAGCCAAGAAAGGATAATGTGCGAGAGAAATAGAAATAATGCCTGACCGCCAAGTTTACACTGCTACCCAAAAGATGGCGCAAGTGTGCCCTCTCGATGTAAGAGGTCTCAAGGCACCCAGTTCTAAGAGGTCGCAAGAGTGAGAACGGACCTTTACAATGTCATCTGTTAGTTCTTGAACCATACCATTAGTTCTTGGACCGACCACAGGAGGCGCCGATTGTGCGAGACTGTGGAGCCATAGCGGCACGCCCGGAGCGTGATAAATCTCACTATACCAACATCGTGACGGACCTTCGTCCTGATCTCAACGAAAAAAGAGTAAAAGGTCATGATAACTTTTTTTATATATATTTATAGCAGCTTTTAGGCACTTGTTTCCGGCTTGAGCGGCGTCGCCATCGGCGCGACCGCGCATTGCATTATGGGATGTTTCCCATAATGACGTCACACGTGATGTCACGAGTTACGTCACTGCGCGTTGAATTATGGGTAAATTTCCCTGCTAAATTTAACGGAAAAAATTCTATGTTAAATTTAGCGGAAAATTTCCCCGCTAAATTTACCGGAACATTTTCCCCGCTATATTTAGCGGGAAAAGTTTTTCCGTTAAATTTAGCGGAATTCTTTTCACTGAATTTAGTGGGGAAACTTTTCCACTAAATTTAGCCGATAATTTTTTCTGCTAAATCTAGCAAGAAAATTTTCCCGCTAAGTTTAGCGGGGAATTTCTACATGAAACTTTTCCTATCTTGTTTAGAGAGATTGTCAGTTTTCACTTTTTGCAACAATGATCGCTGCTGTTATTCTATATTGTCAATAATTATTAAACAATATAATACATTTTTTTGCTATCTGTAAACGCGCATATCACAGTCAGAAAACCTTCTTTTAACCTATTCTCACAGCTTCGAGATTTGAAGCCAGTCCAGGAAGAACGACAAGAAAAAGGAAATACTGAGTTTGTATGAACATTTATTATATGTAACAGTTCCTTCCACACAAATGAGAAAAGCCTGGGTATAACAGAAACCAACAAGGCCCAGTTCCTTTAGATGAATAACCCCGATATTGATCAGACTCAAGTCAGTGAAGGGCATTTGCTATTTGGATCATTTCGAGGATAGACAACCGAGCTGATAAAATTATGCCTCTGCTCCTCACGCACCTTCACACGTCTAAAACGTAGCACTGCAAAAAAAAAAAAAAAAGGTTCGTCCGAACTGCCCGCACAAGTGAGCCCTTGTCAGGACGTCTGTGACCGACAACAGGAAAACTGACTGCCGACATCTATGAAAACTATTCACGGTCTGCTTTCTTTTTTCAAAACAAAACACATCGCTCTGCTCAGGCTTGTTCACCCAAACCATACAGGACACGGCATTTCTACAGAATGCATCTGAATGTGCTACGTCAGGTTCTCACGTGCACCTTGGGACATTGCTCAGATTTGTAAGATCTCTCACCTGTGTTCATTCAAATGTACCCTGTCAGCTTCTCGCTCAAGTGAAGACTTCAGGAAGGTGCTCGCAGTTTTCTCCCCTGTGTGCTTTCGAATGTGACATGTCAAGGTGTCTTTTCGACTAAAGGTTTTGTAACATTGCTCGCATTTGTACAGTTTCTCGCCAGTGTGCATTCGAATGTGGCGGGTCAGCAAATCACGGTGACTAAAGGCTTGGGGACATTTCTCACATTTGTAGGGTTTCTTGCCTGTGTGTGTTTGAATGTCAGGGTGCCAAGTGCGCTAAAGGATTGAGGACACTGCTTACATTTATAAGGTCTCTCACCTCTGTGTGTACGAATAAGCTGCAAGAGCCCATAGCACTGGCGAAAGGCTTGGGGACATTGATTACATTCGTAAGGTCTTTCACCTGTGTGGCTTCGAATGTACTACTGCTTCAGTGCACCGCCATCAGTGAAGGTTTGCGAACACTGCTTGCATTTGTTGGGTCTCTCATTTGTGTGAATTCGAATGTGCTCCATCAGATTCCCACTCTGATAAAAAGGCTCAAGGACATTGCTTGCATTTGTAAGATCTCTCACCTGTGTGCCTCTGAATGTGCTGCCTCAGTCTCGCGCTACGACTAAAGGCTCGGGGACATTGTTCACATTTGTAAGATCTCTCACCTGTGTGCGTCTGAATGTGCTGCCTCAATTTTCCACTATGAGCAATAGCTTGGAAACACAGCTTGCATCTGTAGGGCTTCTCATCTCTGTCGCTTCGAATGTTGCAACTTATCTTACTTCGACGAAAAAATGCTTTGGGACATGCCTGGCCTCGGAAAGGCTGCTCACCAGTGTAGGTTTGCATGTGGCTGTACAATATATCACTTTGAGCAAATGCTTGGGGCATTCCTGGCATTTGAAAGGTTTGTTACCTTCGTTGGCGGGAATGTTATTTACCAGATGACCATGTTTCTGAAAGGCTGTTACCACAGTTGATACTCGCAAGTTCTTTCTGGCTTGTGAATCTCTGTGTGGTACCTCAAGTCTTCTGCTTTGGAAAAGGATTTTGAACATTGCTGGCACTTAAGTCGTTCATCACAACGAAGGAAGAGGTGATTGAGCATTTCACGCTGATCCCCAGCGAAATGGGTGCACAAACAGCATTTGAAGAGATTGTTGGTGGTGGTTTCCAGTAGGCAGCAGACGTCCTTCGAGCAGGCACTTCCCCAACCTATGGAAATAGACATCCCCGCGTGTATTAAGAAAGAGAAAGGAAAACAATGTTTCATTTTTTCCCATTATTGCGGGCAAGGCGGTGGTAACACAGAATGCATTGTGTCACTTTGTGGAGTTACTGTAAAGTTGAACTTCGTAAGCATTTTGTGCCTCGACACCACAAAAATTGTCATGCATGGCATCTCTGAAAGAAACCTTCGCCAAGGGTTGCATCAAGTTCGTAAATCCTCGTTTCCTCTGAAGCAGGTGCGGGCTCTCTTCCCTCTCCCCTCCTGGAAGCTCCCCCACCACATGTGTGAACACTCTTATTTAACACCTCCAAGACAACAAGGCTGTTATGCTGGTCTCTCTATTTTACTTACCAGAGGCCAGCACGGTGCAGATTTGACATAAGTGCTGCACCAGCATTCTGCTGGGATTTGCGTTAAATTGTCGAGGAAGCGGGTTCTAGCAAAACGCTGACGTAGGGCTTGCATGCAATCAATTTTAATTCAACGTTTTTCATTGTAGGAGCATTACAGGAAGCGTGTTACAAGAAACTACAAGGAGCCAGCCATTTAACAGATTCTGTGCTAGAATTGATGAAGATGGCTACAAACGCAAGGTACGCTTTGAAGCCGTAACGGGTAGTTTGTGCAAATCTCCGACCACCGAACTACTCGGATGTTTTTGTACGCCGAAAAGTTTCAAAGGCCTAACGCAAAGATCTGGCAGTGTAGCATGGTCTCAGCTTTTTGTTTTGGAGATACAGCAGCCTGTGTTGACCACCAAAGTTAATGCAACTCAGTTTTCTCTGGCGATTCCTGAAACAGTTAGCGGATGGAGCTAGTTACAAACACGGCATATTTATGATGAATGTGATTACAAAATCAGAAAAAAAAATATTTAAGAGCACCCTTATGCCATAATTGGCCACATTGCAGAAAGAGTTTAATTCTGGCTATCACATCAGGTAAGGGCCCAAAGTAGTCCTAGAGACAAGTTAAAGCGAAAGATATCACTGGCAAAATTGCGAGTTCACAAAAAGCAGAATGCAGTGATGTGATTGGCCTAAGCCATTTTGGCGCACGTTTTAGAGCAACCAAAACAATGTTTTGGAGCAGCAAATGTGGCCTTTGGAGCAACCAAACAGTGTTTTGGAGCAGCAAAAGCGGCTTTGGGAGACGAAGGCAGTGTTAGGAGCAGAAAAGTGGAGTTTGGAAGCAGAATTCTTATAAAAAAAA
>JABSTQ010005395.1:0-22413 GCA_013358835.2 Ixodes persulcatus
TTTGGGTTCCAAGAAGGGCAGACATTTCGCAGACACATTCTTTCGGCGGTGAATTATATGACGATGGGCACCGCCCGTGAGCGAAACATGAGACAACGAACCAAGGCCGCCGGCGTCCATCGCCGCCGCCGATGGCGAGTGCAACAGCCATCTGCGCTACCGTTGCCGATTGCAACACCATCCTGACAGAGCCCCGAACAATTATGCAAGGGCTGCAGAGGCTATCTGGGCATTCCATTTCTTAATCTGCGAACAAATGGGAACAGAAGAGAATGAAAACTTCGTAATATCTGCTGTCTTTTAATAAATGGCATAATATGCTACTATTGCTAGTTGCACTATTTTACGCGAAGAAATTTGTGATTTTGCGGTTCAATCTCCGTGTTTCCCGCTCTCTGTGTATGCGCAAGAAATATGTCGGCTGTTGTGTGTTCAGTTACATTTGTTTACAGAAACTAAATGCACGTTTGGACACAAAGAAATTTTTTCAAATGCTGAAGGTACATGAAATATACCATAAACCGTTTCACTTTTTATGGAAGTTTGTTTTTTACTCTTCTTAGTTGCTTCAACGAGGCGGCCGTTACTCTAGAAAACACCTGTAGTACGAACATATATATCATGCGCAAGAAATGGTCAGACTGTGTTCATTTCGATACATGACTATATTGTCAAAATGCAACTAATTTTACATGCTTCGCCTTCTTACTGCAATATTTTAGATGTGGAGCATCTCTTGCTCGGGTCTATGTCCCGCGGCGTCGGCGTTGTAGTCGGCACTCGAACTACGCACCTGCAACTCTCCTCCTTCCCTCTCTCCAACAGCTGCGCGTTACTCTCTCCGCTCTCTCTCTCTACCAGCTGCGTGCACTGCGCGTGCGTTCGCTTCTCCTCACACCGCGCGCGCACGCGCAACTCTCCTCCTCTAGTCTCCTCTCCTTCAAGTGTGAAAAAAAATAAACGGCGAGCGGCGAGCGTTCCAAGTTTCTCTGCCGCGAGCCGCGACGAAGGCTCGCGTAGGGGGTAACGCTAGGGCAGTCGGTGGCGCCATCTCTCGACGTCAGCATGCAACTGACTCTTTCCTCGGAACCAACACGATGCTCCGCATCACCCCATGGTTCCCCTCGGGAAGATGGTGTGATTTTTTTTTACTTGTATTTACTCATGATTATTACTTTGAACAAAAAAAAAACAACGAAATAGTGATACAATCATTCTTCAGTGTGCCGTTGTTAGAACGACCAATTTTCAACTCTCTGGGTAGAGCTCAAAGTTCAAATAAAATTACTCACCTTTTTTTTCCCTTCTGCTGTGATGCAAGTTCCGTTCACTCGAGATAAATATGCGGTGTTGTGGCGTATGTGGCCGCATGCGGAAGTATCTAATGTGTTTTAGAGCTGCAGAAAAAGAGTAAAAAAAAAAAAAGGAGAAAAGCGAGCCAGCCCGAACTTCTCCGAGCTCATATCCAGCCTGCCTGACTAATCCCTGATATTTGGGAGTGAAGCAGAGAACCTTGAAGGGTTACAGAGGATTTTGTCGGGGGGGCCGGTAAGCCCATTAGCACTGGTGCGAGAAGGCCGTAAAAAGCGAGGAGGAAAATGGAGGAGGAAAGGGGAGGAGGAAAAAAAGAAACGAGGGGGAAACTTCTGCCACGCTGAAGAAAATTTTGAGTGCCCGCCTTTAACTGTCGACCGTCAGCCGGACACCGCTTCCAGGAAAAACCCCTCGTCGAGGTGAAGAGCAGTACCGACGCTTCTTCTCAAAATAAAAAAAGGCTACAAAACATCAAGGGGCCCCGCTGCGCTCGAGCGAGGCACAGCGCATGGTACGCACCCAGAGCAGAGGTCCTCGAGGAACAATCAAGACGGGGGACACGGGGGCCGCTCCATGGCGACGACAAACCAGCCCTGGCGGCTCCACGAGAGGGACATGGGGCACTCACGAAGCAGTAAAAGTAGAAGTAAAGAAAGATGTTCGTTAATTGATTATTTTCCAGTCATATTAGATAAAAGACGTTAAAACTTCACATTTTTTTATTATTTTTACTATGTCATAAATGGCATATTGCATTGCCCTCCTTTTTTTATTTCCTTTTTTTTTACAACTTCTCGCCAAAGTTTGATATTGATAAAGCCGAAAGTCAGTGACCTCGCCGACTCCTCCCCCCCCCCCCCCCTCCCCTCTCGGAAATTTCGGAGAGGGGGGGGGGGGGGGGGGGCCGCGGCCCCTTTGGCCCCCCCCCCCTGTGTACGCCACAGCCTCCGATCCTTGGCCAACCGGCTCCCAGGATGCAACACGTGCAGTGTTTTGCACTGGGATTTATAGAAGTAGTCTATTGCTGGGCTTCTGCGACTCTTCTGAAACACATTTAGTAAGACCGGAACGCGCTCGTCGCAAGCTGAGGTATGCCTGCAGTCCCATTTTGCCATGGAGGTAAAGGCAGGAGCAGAACACAGTGAATCCTGAGTGCTGACATTGAAGGTCTTGAGAGAAAGAATGAGAAAGAGAAAAACAGAAGAGTGGAGAAAGAAAGCGCACAATAGGTTAGGCGTATTCATTTTGCCATTGTTTTGTTCATTGTTTTTATACAATGAACACTAGCGGTGTAATTCTACAGAGTGAGCTAGAAAAGACCTACGTGCAGAACTTGCGGAGAATGTTTTCCTGCTTCTCTGCATATATTAAGATGTCGCCAGCGTTATAGGCCCATCAGGATCACTCACTGAGGCCACCAATGTCCGCGTCTAAGCCCTGCCGTTCCGAATCGGCCGGAATGCTTGGGACCTTTTCCTCTAGATTATTATATTAACTTTATGGATTTTGGCCACCGACAGAGCGAGGTCTAAATTGCCACCCATGGAGTGAGCAACGATAGAGTTCGTAGACGGTTTGTTCGCTAATACAAGTGTGGAACACGGTTCGTCTGCCACCATGCATCATTCGCAAACGGAAATAAAACAAAAAAAAACACCGTAGGTCATTTCCTAACAGACCAGAAAAGAACATTGATCGTCTGCTACGAACCGACGTAGCAAAGCGAGGTCGGAGGCAGGTTAAAGTTGTAATCGTCTGCTATTTCACGTTGGAAGTCAATAATAACCCGCGCTCAGTTTGCAAATCTCAAGTTTTTCCGCCGCCGTACACAAGCTGATGTCGACCAGTGCACGAAGGAGTACTAGGGATAGGCACATCAGAGCCTGCAAGATATCTTTCGCTATTTGTATGTCGGTGGGACGTTCTCACCAAACTATTGGCCACTTGCGATTGGGTAAAAAATCTTTCATTGGTTGACTCTGCGCAAGCTATCGGTGCCAAGTCCAGTCAATGGCCGAGAATGCTCTCGCTTTTGACCAAAATCGACCCCTGGGGCACTCGTCTCAGCTGGGCGCTTCCATTCCCTGCGCAGGTCTCCGAGTGGTACGCCGCTACGTGCGGAGCCCTTCACCCCGACGCTGCCCTGCGACTCGACGGGCCGGCTCACAGTGGCCCTCAAGCAGCGCTTCCTCGCCATCCATCCCGTGGAGGCGGGTTCCCCTGCAGACAGCTCCCCCGAGCGCTGGAGTCCCACTTCCCCGGAGGTGGCAAGAAACTCCAGGTGCAGGGTGGGTCTCCCCCTCCCACCTCGGGAGCTGGAAGAAGGAAGCGGTCTGGCTAGATCGAGCTTTTCCGGTTCCGGAGATAAGCCTGATCTGAAGCAACTCCAAACACTGAAATCCCTAGAAATAGGCTGTGAATCAAAGCACGAGCAAGCTGGTAATAAGTAGCCATGTAAATAATATCATAGGAATAAAAAATAATAAACAAGAAATATTATAGAAATAATGACACAAATAATAAGAATACATCAGTGTTATAGTGTCCAGGAACGACCTATCAGTTTTTGTGCTGGCACGCTTCAATAAAAATAAATACACCCGCAAAACAATAATAGTAGCAGGAACCTAAGAATGATGCTTTTATTTGTGGAAATTCATGCGTAATGCCCTGGCCCACAAATCCAAAAACTGCTTGCGTGTGGGGCCAGGTAAACCTGCATATCGCAGTTAAGTGTAACGCTATCCCAGTGTTTTCACCACAGATAAAACCATGAATTCAGCAAAGGCACTGGGTAGTTGAATACAGCCTGAATAATACGGAGCAATTCAATGCACAACATGGAGCAAACCCAGGAGGGGAAGGGATTATATTGGTGGCAGAGTACATACAGTCTTAGTTCATTACAACAGACCTGGTTAAAACAGACATTTAGGTGCAGTTGAACCTCGATGTAACGAAAACCGATTTTACGAATTTTACGATTTAACGAACGAATTTGGATACCCCACGCAGTCTATGCGCGAGGTCTTCCTTCCTCGATTTAACGAAATAATTAGATGGACCCGGTTACTTCGTTAAATCGAGGTCCAAGTGTATAACATACCGATTGGTGAAGTTCGGTTAGTTTTCCTCTACATGCCATTGACTCAACTTCATATCTGCATACAACATACTCCCCTTGCAACAGACCGAAATCTTGGTCAAAATCAAGGTCTGTTATAACGAGCTTAGACTGTAGTACTTGGTGCACAAGCAAGCTGTTGTGAGATCTCAAGACGAACCCCCTCCCTCCCTCATATTTTTCCCTTCCATCTCTCCCCCGTGGCTTGAAATTCATTGGAAATGTCGCAGTATGCAAAACTAAAAGTAAAGATAAGAGAACTTTTAGACATGGCCAAATATTACTTCTGGGCTGGAATAAATTATTTTAGATTAGGATTTTACTAATTGCATATTGTTTAGTGGACTAAAAAAAAAAACTAGTATGGGTATCCGGCGATGTATAGTTTATTTTTGCGGTGGAAAATAACCCCGTAAATTTGGGGGGGGGGGGAAGCCAAGAGCCTACTTGTCAGCACTAAATTTTGAAAATATAGGAGACCATGTCTTGCCTCTTTTTCTTCCAAAAAATCACCGCCTCTTCACAATGATAGATCCCCGGTGCCAAGGCACGTCGGCCGACCCCAGCTCGTGCATCAGACAAGAGCACTGCGTCACTCGGCCGTATGCACTCGTCGGCAATCGATCCGCCGACAAATATTTGGATTTGCACTTGTAGCCAACGAGTGCTGTTACACTTGCGAATGACAAGTTTCACAGTGTGTTTAGAAGGCACCGTCAAAATCGACAATCTGGCATTACTCTTATTTGCATCGATGAAAGCAAAATTAGTTGGACTGACCAGTCGTGGAAGGCCGAACACGTCAGCAATTGGGCTGGGAGGGCCGTCACGGTAGATAGACATTTTTCGACGATTACATCGGACGCGAGGAACGCGGACAACTTACCTCGCTGACCCTCGGACGGCTGGGAGAACCTCCGATTTCGGTGAAATTCTATGTCACGACGACGTGATTTCTCATTTTGCTTTGAGTTGAGGAAGAAAGCTAAGGGGGAAAAAGTTAAACGATAAATTCATGGTCCCTTTAAGCAATGGCAGGCATGGCTTCTTGTCGTCACTCTTTATGCTTGGCGATTCATTCTTATTGGCCGATGCGGCAATCTCATTGACTGCGGAGCGACAATTGGGTGCTTGACACTTGCCTCGCCCTGCCTTCCTTGGGCGACCGGTAACCGTAGCGGGTTTCGATGGTGGCTGGCAAGTTTCTAGTTGAAGTTGTGTCTCCTCTTTTGGCAACTAAGTACATTAATTATGCAAGAAAACCCAAAACCTTAATTATCCAAAACATTGTGTTAGTCCCTTGGCAGGAACAAATATGAAATGAATCTTAAAGGACACATGCAAAGAAAAAAAAATTTTTTTAAACAGCTTAGATGGAAAAAGGATATCATAAAACGATTTTACAATGAAGAAAAAAAATTTTTAGAGCTATATTTACGGCGCTATACGAATTTGTAGTTGGCGCCCGCGGGCGCCGCGGAAAAGTGGCCCTTATTTATCACGTGACGGGCCCATATTTGTCACGTGGTGTTTGCGCTCTTTTGGAAGCTTCCTATGGCCTCTAAAAGTAACTTATTCATCTTTGTTTGAAGTGTAACAAAAAAACAAAGATTAATAAGTAACTTCTAGAGCGCAAAGGAGACTCCTGAAAAAGCGCAAGCAGACGTGATAGACCTGTGTGCCTGTCAGATGACGGCGGCGGCGCCCCGAACCAGACGAACTTAGCGGCGACGGTGGCGACGGCGGCGTGGAGAAACGCGTTGAAGCGGCGTTCGCACAACGCTCAGCGTGCGGCGGCAGCGTCACTTTGCGGTAGCGGCGACGCAGCGCGGCGGCGCGTAGGCCTACCACGTAACCAGCGGCGGCTCCCGCGGGCGCCAACTACAAATTCGTTTTGCGCCGTAAATATAGCTCTAAATATGTTTTTTTCTTCGTTGTAAATTTGTTTTATAATATTCTTTTTCCATCTAGCCTGTTTAAAAAAAATGTTTTTTTCCTTTGCATGTGTCCTTTAAGTATAAACCGCATGTAAGCGCGACTGACCGAGCGACCCGCTTCGCTGTCACTCGGTCAGTCGCGCAACAAGGCGATGAGTGGCAGCTAAAAATCTCAGTCGCTCGTCGCTTGCGCTATCGCTCGTCTCGTTGCTTGCAGAATCGCTTACATGCAGTTCAGCCTTTAATAACGTGAAACATTCTTTGGCTAGATGTTCGGCATTCTGTGAAGCCCAAAAGTGAAGGCTGCATAAAAGCATGGCCGCGAGGCTCGACGCCAGTTGGTTCATGGGTGCGAGAGGATTGATGTGCTCGACGCTGGTTGGCTAACGGTATATCAGCGGCTTTGTGATTTCAAGCGTATGCTTGCCACGCGTTAACTTATCTGACGAAGAGCGCCGTGAACGTAGGCATCTGGCTGAACAGGCTAGACGTGCTGCCAAACGACGAGATAAACGGTAGCGATGCTAGAATGTGTCACATAGGCAACACAATTGCCTAGCAATTTGCCGTACATTTGCATTTATTTTCTTTTTGGACGCATACCTTATGTGGGAAAGTTTTGGTTGACGTTTCGTGAAACATCTACTTCAGTGAGATGAACTCCTAGTGCTTTCAATAGCGGCACGTGCGATTACGGTAGCAATAAATCGGATAAACAAGATGTGAATGGTTCTACTGTATGGTGATAGGTTCTACCTATCGCTGTATAGGGGTAGGTTGGTTCTACTGTATACAGTTGAACCTCGATTCAACGAAGTCACCGGGACCTGCTAACTATTTTGTTGAATCTGGAACTTCGTAAAATAGAGGAAGGGAGACCTCGCGCATAGGCTGCGCGGTGAATTCGAATTTGTTCGTTAAATCGGGAAATTCGTAAAATCTGGTTCTGTTAAATTGAGGTTCAACTGTAGTGATGGGTTGGTTGCAGCCATGTAGGTGCCAGCTCGAAGCCGTGTCGCGCAAGCTTGCATGACCGAAGCACGACGACAGGCAACGAGCAAGTGCCGGAGGAGGAGCTTCTCCCGCAGATCTTGTGCTGCAAATATGGTGCCTGGAACGCATCTTTGAATGGCGTGTTTACCGCCTAAGGAGTGGTCCCTCGATTTCTGCTGGGCGACGTTGTAGAAGAGTCGCGACGTCGCCAGCCGCAATCTCGGCAGTGTCGCAGCAGTAGCAGCGGTGGTGGATGTGCCAGTTGCCCGTTCTGCCGCAGGTCGCCCTCCAGCTTGCCAGTTCGCGGAAACTTAGGTAGCCAGGACGCCACAACAACAACGCATGCGTTCAATCATACTTTTTACTGGGACTTCCGACACAAACCGCCAGGATCGCAACATCCGACGACGCTGGCTTCCGCGACGTCGTCCGTTGCCATACGTTTCTAAACTGCCCTCGACGCATGGACGGGACGGGACACCAAACTCACTGGTCGAAGACTCGTTGCCAGCGTTGTAGTTGTGACAGACGGTGTAATCCGAGCCTAGCACGGGGTTCTCCGCTTTACTCTCTTCAATTGCACCCACCGCAGGTGTCTCCTCGAAAGCGCCACCCCAGCCAGCGCAGCCTCGAGATGACTGCCGTGTTTTCGCCCGTCCGGGGTGTCTGCGGCTGACATTGTCACCTCATCCGACTGTACAAAGCACCATAAAATTGCCTTCTTCGTTGCGGGCCTGTTCGTGGTTGTGCTGTATTCTGGTTTTAAATACTTTCTACTGTTCGGTATCAATTCGAGTCCACCTGCTGCCAACGCTACGATCCAATTGCGCCCGTCGAGCGGCTTCAAGAGAAGCCGCTCGACGGGCGCAATCCCTATCGTTTCATGGACTACTCTTCATGGATACACGTTCCATGGACACATGTTTCATTGACACAAACGTTTCATCACGCGTGTATTGCTAGTGTGCGCGTTAACCGACGCCCCCGCCTGCGTTCACGCCGCTTTGCGGTGACAGTCTATGGCGGCTTATTACAAAAATGTTAACCCACCTGACCGACCCGTACACGCCACTTTGCGGCGTCAGTCTCATGCAGCTTATTACAGAAAAAAGGTAATCTGAGCTGCCAATGAAATGATTTGTCAAGGAAACATTGCGTGTCCAAGTACTCTTTCTATAAAACATAGTCCGATGAACTGATTGCCACCGCTCCGAGAGTGCGTCGCCACACCACTGGTGGTCTTTGTTCGTTCGCTATCAGCGACCAAACCAATCACTCGCAGTCACTGCAGCATGATCCTGTGCTTACGCGCAAAGAGGACTAGCGCCGTGGCGGATTGCTTTTTGCACTGGTTGATGGTCTCCATTGAATCAGAGCGTCGACTGTGGTCGAACTTGAAGTCAGATAAAGTAGAGGTTTAATGTTTTGTTTGTACATAAATCGACAAGCATGTGTCTCCTTTTAGCGCCTAGTTTTATTATGTTTAATAGACCGATCTCGCCAGCCAGTTTGGGTACGCCACCCCTGCCACGATGCACCCAGGAAAGTGTCTTTTCGCTTGTGCAATGTCCTTGCTGGAGCTCTGTGCGTGCAGAACATCAGGCGAACGAGCTGTCTCGTGCACTGCCGCCTGCCTCCTGCGAACTAAAATTATGGCAGGGTCACGTGTGCGCCAGACGCTTGGTGAGATCGGTCTGTGCGGAGAGCAAGTCGTCTGCTTCTTGCGCAGGAGTTGCGGTTACGTCAGAACGACGCCGAGCTCTGATTGGCTTTGATTGAAAGGATAGTGGGTAGACCTGAATGCTAGATTCCCTACCCTTTAGTAGATCGTTTCGATAACGATACGAGGCATGAGCTAAGGCTGCGGCGTAGTATCGGGTGTCGTTATCGGAGTCATCGGAACGATCTACTAAAACTCTCCTCGGCGTTCGCAACCCCTCTGCGAGAAACAGACGAACTTACGCTCCGCATTGTCTGCGTTAGACGCGCTGAAGCCTGCATCATGTAGGCATTCAAGCGCGAGATATTGTTTTTGTAACTAAAGCTTATATGCTGTCGTTCTACGTGAGTGATGAAATAAATTGGGCTGCTCAATTTAAACCCTTTGCTTGCGTTTTCTCTAAATCTTGTTTTTTAGTCGACCAAGGCTTAAAGTCTGGGGGGTGTCAGGGGGTCTCGGACCCCCCACTGATTTTACCGGATGGTCAGAGACCCTACTCCACAGCCCCAGCATTAGCGAAATCAAAATCATATCTTGCATTAATATAGCTTGTTTTCAGGGATGTGACATTTGGGGATTAGCAATTTGAGGGTTGCAGGTACAGCGGGGTAGAGTCAGCAGTGGGGTTTATTTTAAGTGCATGCATCTATACCCCGTTTCATACTTAGCGTGCAACGCTGTCAAATCTACTGGCGCGAGCGCGTGGCTTCATCTATATGGTTTTGTTTGCGCGAGAACGCGTGCAAATGATCAACGAGATCAAGCCCCATGCTCGCGCCAGTAGCTTTGGCAGCGTTGCACGTTAAGTATGAAACGGAGTATAGTACATCTAGTAACACCCCCCCCCCCCCCCCCCCCCCCCCTTGCCGTCCCTAATCTGGACACTTGGCGAAAAAGACGGCGAGAAATCCGGTGGCCGCGATTGGCCAACGCCGCACTTGACCTTGGCGCCGGCCAATCAGAGCCGCCGACTTTTTCGCCAAGTGTCCAGATTAGGGCCCTTGTTGGGACCCCCCTAAACTTACGGGAGACTTTAAGCACTGCGGAGTCGACAACCAAAGCGCGCGCGAGTGCTGAGTTGTCTTCCTCACGCGGCCGGGCCTTTTTGGGTGCAGCATTTCCGAGATAACGGTCTAGTGAAGCCGATATCTGAAATTTTCGAATAACAGATATGAGTTACTTCTCTTTTACGCAATCGATGATGTCTTACTTTTGCGAGTAGTAGCGTTTTCGATTTACAATCTCGTGTTGTAATCGAACTATCTGAGGGAGTAGGTCTCAAAAAGCGTCGGTATATAAGCCGATGCGGTTACTTGATCGGGTGTATGGTCCGGATCCCATGAGTTACCCCCAGTAATATTCAGTTGTCAGTAAATAGGAAGCTATGATTCATAACTCGATGGGAGTATTCGACCGCTACTTTTGCTTTTTTTTATGCATCCCAGATCCCACGAGTTACACCCAGTAATATTCGGTTGTCGGTAAATAGGAAGCTACGGTTCACAGATCGAAGAATTCGACCGCTACTTCAGTTTTTTCTTTTTTTTTTTTTTTTTTCTTTTTTAATCCATCCCAATAAATTGCTGCCGCAAGCTAGCGCTAGCTAGCTAGAAAGCTGCAGTCATCTCGCCTGATTTTTATATGTTCTAAGGCTTGCGGCAGCAGTTTATTGAGATGGATAAAAAAAAAAAAAAACGCTGAAGTAGCGGTCGAATTCTTCGATCTGTGAATCGTAGCTTCCTATTTACCGACAACCGAATATTACTGGGTGTAACTCGTGAGCAGTGGCGTCACAAGGGGAGGGAGGGGGGGGGGGGGGTTGCGGCGGGCCACGCGAGAGCGGGGGGGGGGGGGGGGGGGGGGGGCGAGGTGTCGCGGCGGGCTACCGCCCCGGGTGCCGCTGACCCTCGTGACGCCACTGCTCGTGAGATCTGGGATGCATAAAGAAAAAGAAAAAGAGCGGTCAAATGCTCCCATCGAGTTATGAATCATAGCTTCCTATTTACTGACAACTGAATATTACTGGGAGTAACTCATGGGATCCGGACCATACACCCGATCCAGTAACCGCTTTTCGAGACCTACTCTCTCAGATAGTTCGATTACGACACGAAAACTAGCGCTATCTAGAAAGCTGAACCGTCAATCTGGGGCCAGAAATCTGGAGCGCTTGGATCTCCTGGGCGGAGCCGAACGGATCGTCGTGTCGCATGCAAGGTCGGAAGCGGCGTTCGGACTGTCGGATCGGACGTCGGATCGGACAATTCTGCCGTCCATGTGTCTCTCGCTATATGGACCGAAAATTTCGCGAACTTTTCAATTCACGAACATTAGGGGTTTTACAGTGTATCAACAAATGGAACCTCACTTCCCTTTGTTTTCTTTTCTTGGCATTCAAATTCATATGTTGCCATTCGATGGGATAAACAGGTGATTTCATCTCGAATCGTGCAAGAAAAAATTATGGGCCCTCAAAAACTTCTAGGAAAATATATGTTGGTGAAAAATGTGTGACTAGCACATAACTGTAAATTAGAACTACGGAGCATTTTTGTCCTCTTGAGTTTGGGCTTCGAAAGGGCAGAAGGTACGTCTCGCCATTTTTGCAGTTTTCACGTGAAAACTGCAAAACTGCAAGTCTAAAAACTTTTCTTTCTTTTTTTTTTTTTTTGGACCTTTTCCAAGAAGCGTTCTGCGCACGCGCGAGCGCCCGATGCCAAGCGGCGGAAGTCGGCACTAAAAATCGAGGAAATTCGGAAGGAGGCTGTGGATCAGCGAGTAGAGCACGTAATTTCCGGATTTCCGCATATATATAATTGTGTTACACAAAAAAAGAAAGTGGACGGAAAGAAAAACACGACGTTTGGGTCTTGTTTTGCTTTCCCCTCTTTTAAGTCGCTTTAGGCACGCGCCGCAGCTCAGAGAGCGAAGAAACTGGTAGCGTAGCTCCCATTATCGATTGGTAGCGCAGGTAGGTCACTTCCTCGATTTTTAGTTCGTGCAGCCACCGCCTGGTGGCGTCGGTATGTGGAAAAGGTCCATTGTACTTTGTATAGACGCTTTACACACGCGCCAGATTACAGCCGCCATTGGTCATCGCCTCTTGCGGCTCTCTTTTCTTGCCCATATGCAGAGTCAGTGAAGCGAGCGTTGACGAGATTGCACAAAGGCCAATGCTGGGGAGAAGGACGCAGTAGAATAAAAATGGCAATAGCCTGACCTGCTGCGGTCATGATTAAGTGAAGCAACCGTAATAGGGGGAAACAAAAATTGAAGGTCGGTTATGGCGGCGCACGAACTCACCTCTGTTACGTCACGGCGCGGTGGTGGCGCGTCGGTCGCACTTCCGGTCTGGGGCTGTGGGCAGAAGTCCCCATGCCAGACGTGTATTCCTGCGTTGCTTTGAAAGGAACCAGACAAAAACCTGCCGTCTCGTCAAAACGCCGCGCCTGGGGCCGTACAAAAAGAGTCGAGAAAGGTTTGAAGGTCAGTTTTCACGTGCTCGGTTCGTCCGAGAATCTGGATATGCGCGGTGAAAAGGAAAAAGCAGACGCCGTCTGAGAACGATTGCTTGGGCGGGAAGCACTTTGGGTTGAATTCACGGATACTTGTAGTCATCAGATTTGTTTGTTTTGCTCCAATATGAACGCCAGAAAACCGTCAAGTTGTGCGGACTACGTTCAGTGCGTCTTCAAGTTCAAACGGCCGCCTGATCGTTCGAACTGTCGTCTGCTCTTTCAAACGTTTCTGCTTGTCGTCTGCTCTCTTAGACGACGCCGGCCCGTAGACCAAATGTTGGCCCGGTACTTGCGATAACAAGTGAGTGCAGGCCTCAAAAGACTAAAGTTTGAAGGTTGGTAAGCAGGCTCGATGTAAACAGTAGATACAAGGAGATGTTGATCATTGTTACCAGTGACCATCACCGACTTGTTATGCCTATAATTCACTTGGTCCGATTCTGCTTGCGATTTTCAATATTGACGTCGACCATCTCAGCTACGGTTCAGGCTTTTGCAGCCCGAGCGGCGTCGCGACTGAAAATTGCGAGCGAAATCTCATCATGCGAATCAGGCTTTAGCGTACATACTGCGGCGTCCACGCGGAATGAATCGCCACATGTCACACTATTCAGGCAAAGTTTTGCGGTGTAGCGAGCCTAGGTAACTTCGCTGACGCCGTTCAAGTAGTCAGACACCGCCAGGAAGACGTGGAATCAACAATTCGGACGCGGAAAAGGGCAGGGGGACTCACACCGACGCCGACAACATCGCATTTCAATGGTTTGTTTATGGGCGACGGCGAGCCTCTTGCCCACACCCCCATCGCGCATGCGCGGCGCCGGTGGCATCCACTAGGGGCGCTCCGGTTTGTTTGTAAACATGAGTTGGTGTATTCGCAACTCCAACGCCCTATGCGGAGGGCAAGTTCGTCTGCTTCTTGCGCAGGGGGTAGCGGTGACGTCAGAACGCCGAGCCCTGATTGGCTTATCGCGACCCCCCTATCTGAGCGTCGTCTGCTCCTTTCCAACGTCGTCTGCTCGCAACGTCGTCAGCGTCTGTCTTACCTTTCCTGCGACTTTCGGAAGTGCAGAGGCCATATTCACAAAACCATCTTACGCCAAAAGAGTGCGTGAGACAAAACGCGAGAACAAATTCGTATTCACGAAACGAAATTATCGTAAGTTTTGTGCAGGTTACGACGGAATCCTACGACGATCAACTCAGCATGGCCGACAGCGTCGCTCAGTTACTTGGTCGCGACGATCAACGGACGTTTATTTTTGTACGAACTCTTCAAACGCGTCCCGACTACAAGCAGCAAGAAAAAAAGTGAAAAAGTACTTGAAATAAACCACGACGAACAAGAACGCTGGATCCACAAACACCCGGGAAATGCTCCAACGGCCACGATTCCAACGGCCACGATTCCACCGACCCCGAGTAAGCGAGCTCGGCAGATAGGCCTAGCAGGCACAGCTGTGCTCCGACGGTCCTTCGCCAAGACCGTCTGCCCACGACCGGCTGGCGTGCTGAATGGAATATGCCCGCGCGACCCTTGTGAACCCTTCAGTCTCTTCCTCTTGTCATCTCCTTGTTTTCCGAGGCAGCGGTGACTCTCGCCGGTGAAAAAGCGGTGAATCTCCGACAGACGCAGGAAAGGTAAGGCAGCCATCGCTTTGACTAGCAGACGTAAAGCAGACGATGCTAACTGCGCCGACCCGCCGAGTCTCGCCGCACACGAAAGGAGGGAAAAAGTATTTGGGAGGGAACTTGCGGACACTAACCACCCTCACTCTCGGTTCTTAGCAAACAAACCTCGGCGCCTCGGGAAAACCTCGCCAGTGAGTCCTTTGGCTTCTCTCCTTGATGCGCGTCTGCTAGTTGTTAAAAACAACGTACCGCTTAATTCATTTCGTCTGCCCTCTCTGAAAGGCGAAGTCGAGCTCGCTCGTAAAGGCCTGCACTTCCGAAAGTCGCAGGAATGGTAAGACAGACGCAGACGACGTTGCGAGCAGACGACGCTCAGATAGGGGGGTCGCGATCAGCCAATCGGGGCTCGGCGTTCTGACGTCACCGCTACTTCCTTTCTCATGCGCAGAAGACGAAAATGAGCCCACTTGCGAGGCGTATAGACCTTTTCTGCTTACTCTCGGCCCCGACCGCCAAGTAGGCATATCCGGTATGGGCGACGAAAAAATATCAAAACGTTTCAACCTGCAAATTGACTCCGTAAGTGTGACGTCATGGGTCCCAACAAACCGTTGCTAGGGTCGTTGTTATGGACGAATACATGTGGCTTGGTTTCGCTACGAAAACCCGATTGTTCAAAAACCAGGAGTAGGATTTAAACTTCTAAAAATCACAAATGTAGAAAGCTTGAATGTCATATATGTTTCGACAGAAGTGTGCCGGTAATCGCTCTTTTCTGAAATATTTACGACTGCAACTTCCGATCCTCAAGATGCCTGCAGCAGACGACGAATGCAAGAAGTATGCCGTCTGCCGCACGCCGGCCGGCCAAACCGGGGCAGTCGTTTGAATCGTGTGAATAAAGACAATATTCTGACATCGCATTTGTTTGAAATATAATGAGTTTCAGACACATATAAGAATTCATAGTGGGGTGCGATGCAAAATATGGTTTATCGAAAGTCCGGGCGTCGATCGAGATGATCGTCTGCTAAAAGATCGCACTGCACCCGTGAGAAAAGCACTTCAGGCGATCGGTAGAGATCCCAAATTTCGTTTGCGGACTCGCGCTATGCGAGGGTGGAATCGTATACCTGGTTGTAACCATCGCGTGGTGAAAGACCCTTGCAGTTTCTTCAGATTTCCGCAAGACCCCAAAGCGCGAAAGAACTGGATAAAAAACATAAGGTGAGTTCATTACAGATTGCACTCGCATCGCGGGTTCGATGGAGATCTTCCCCAAAAGAGCACATCCACGGAATTTGATGTATACCAAGGGGAACAAAAAAAAAAACACAAAATACTGCGAAATACCTGACAACCACAATAATAATAATAACAAACGACTTACCTCGACCGCGTACGATTTGTTTCTCATGCTGGCCTGCACTACGCCGGTAATGCACTTCAGGTCGTCGTCGTAACTGATCTGCATGACGTGGTTTGATTTTACTGCATTTTCACCCCTCGTAACTAAGCTGGGTTCTTCACACACAAAAAAAAAAAAAAAAAAAAAAAACGCACATTGCGGAGGCCTCTACGGCCATGGCGATGCACTTGCTTTTGTCGCTCGTTTACCAACGCAATTCATTGAAGACTCCCGCTGCAACAGAGGCCAGCAAATCTATCGTGTCGTCTGCTACCAAAGCAAAGCGCAGTGTAAGTCTTCAGAAATGGCTTTCATCGTTGCGATATGACACTGAGACGACAAGAACATCTTCATAATTCGATATCAAGAAGTTAGGTTGCTTACAAAAAATTATTTACTTCTTGTAAGCAAAAATCTAGCCTCATGTGGAGTCTCCATGCATTAGTCCATAGCAACGTCCCTAGCAACGGTTTGTTTGGACCCAGACGCCTTGTTGTGACGTCATCACTTATGGGGTCAATAGTAAAAAAATAGACGGGAGGCAAAACGAGAATGTTTGACGGTTACGTTTATGTCCTAAATGCCTTCTATTGGCGTGGCGACGGCAAAACAATGTTTTCGCCCATACTGGAAGTGACGACAATTCAAGATGGGGCCGTTTTACTAAAAGAGAGCGAGAGAGAAAAGGGGATAGGGCTACCGGCCCTTTCCCCCTTTCTGGTTGTGTAGAAAGAGTGAAAGTCCCGGATGAGAGGCTTGGCCGGTGTTGGGTGTCTGCTGTGCCCCAACTTCGTTCGCGCTTTCTTTTCTGTTTTAAACTCTCAAACTTAATTAGAGCCACGGGCTTCGATGGCGAGAGTCCCCCGGTCATCGGGACACCATTGCTCGGTCATAGGGTGCACGAATAACGACAGAAAACGTCGAATACTGCCGGAGGACCTATGTAGCTTGCAAGGAATCCGGCAAGGCGAGAGCGGCTGCAATGTCTTTAAGCTCCATCGCTTTCCACGTGACCCCGGTCTCGGCGGCTGTGGATTGCGTCCGTAAACCGAAAAGACGTTTCCCCAACGCCATCCTCTCGACTGTGCTTGGAACATTTTGTGAACGGAGCGCGCACCGAACGCTGTACCTCCGATGAACATGGGGTACGCTCGCAAGGTGCGTGCAAGTTTTCTCCTGATAATTGCTGTTTCAGCTTGTACAATTTTGTAACTGAATTTATCTTAATATTGGTATTTTGAAGTGTTTACAACGACTCAATTTTGATCATTTGCAGTGGTGACTGATTCGATTTTATCATCTACAACACTTAGTTAAAGGCTCATTTCCGCCGCCGGGTGAGGCTAGAAATTGTTGAAAAGGTAGTTCTATCGGTTTTCCTGAATCGCGATCTCCTGCGCGATACCAGAGAGCCGGCAAAAGCGCTCCTTGGAGTGCCGCTGGTGGGTTGTTTGGGTTGTTTCCGTTGATTGGGCGCTTTGAAGCGCTGGATAATCGCTGCAGGGTATGTCTCGTGTGTTGCGATCTGCGTTTTCGAGCCCAGTGTGCAAGTTTCTTTGTTCGAGTCATGGCATCCGCCAGTGCGGCGACGGGGGAAACAGCGGCGGCGAACGTGTCAGCGCTAGAAATTGGAGGTTAGTATACTGAAAATATCGCATCAAATAGTAAAGTAGTTCGTGGCTGCTTTGAGGCTTTCTGCGGTTCGATATAAGTACATCTAGAACGTCTTCGTCATTCATCCACAAGGAAATATAAGAACACGGACACGCAAGATAAAAGCAGCGCAGCAAAACGATCTGTAGCAGCTCCGGGTGTTTACAAAAGTTAATTAAGGTTCCCGTTTCGTGTATCGCTTGTTGATTACTAAAAACGGCTACGTTGAAATAGGCCCATTGCAAGCAAAAATCGATGAATGGTTCATCATTTCCAGTCATGCGGAAAGCGGTGGAGCTTAAAAACATTGCAGCCGCACTCGTCTTGCCAGATTCCATGCAAGCTGCAATGGTCCTCGGGCAGTATTCGACGCTTTCTGTCGTTATTCGTGCACCCTATGACCAAGCAATGGTGTCCCGATGACCGGGGGACTGTTGCCATCAAAGCCCGTGGCGCTAATTAAGTTTGCGAGTTTAAAACAGAAAAGAAAGCGCGAACGAAGTTGGGGCACAGCAGACACCCAACACCGGCCAAGCCTCTCATCCGGGACTTTCACTCTTTCTACACACCCAGAGAGGGGGAAAGCGCCGGTAGCCCTTTCCCCTTTTCTCTCTCGCTCTCAAGATGGCGGAAGAGACGGGGATAGATTCTCCAGGATATCCCGTGCGCCTGCTCGCTGACGCTGTTCAGCGCGCTAAAAATGATTTGTCTACAAATGCGAAGCGGTTAGGGAGGGATAATATTACAGGTGACGGAGATACTGATGCACGTTAGGAAAACGAGCACGCTGTTATTTAAAAGTTGCAGAAACCTCAAAGTGCGAAGCTTTGTGGTGAGCGAGCGCGTTTTGTGCACTGGCCACGTCACTGTTTGTGGCAGAATATTTTTGAGGGTGATGAAGATATGTTTGCGCTTTGCCTGGCCATTAGTTCTCTAAAAAGAGAGCCGCGAACGGTGACCGTCAAGCTTCGGAAGAGCAGCAATACACAGTATTGGTGTCTTCGCGTCACCGCCTCTCAAATCGCTGCTCACCGTCTCGGTTTTAGTGTATTGCAACACGTAATCAAACTGCTCTATGGTTATTGATAAAAAGTTTATTACCGCAGGCTACCGTGCGGTGTAGCATTACAACCGCAAGCTCGCGCTGCGCCTTTGAAGGACAATTTTCAGTGCGCGCCAGAAACGTTGAAAATGTTGTAGTCCTTACACCCCTTGTCACATATACGACACTCCAAAACTTCAGTTCGCCGTGCAGCCCATGCACTGACGTCAAACTGACGGCCCCAACTTTTACGAGAGGCTTGATGACGGCGCAATATAAGATATTAAACAGCTAAAGTACGCATCAAAGAGTACCGAAAAACAAAACAAAAAACACCGAGGTTTTTCAGTAGGGCCAAAAAAATCCCGATTACTTTCTTTATTTTTACAGTCATTTACACTTGCTTAAGCTACTTTAATAAGTTGCACAACTCGGCTGTCAAGCCGCTCGTGAAAGTTGGTAGCGCCGGTTGAACGTCACTGCGGTTTAGGGGTGTCGTACTCTATGAAAAAACTGCATATTAACATAATCGGCGTGCTTAGGGGTTTTATTTATTGCTCTATCTAAAATAAATATTTTAATATACCGTACATTTTTTGTACCGTGTTATTTGAAACATTGCGGTCCCTCTGGCCAAAACTGCGCGTTCTAAGCTCTCGTCACAAACGACTGGCTAACACAGATGCGCTTAAAATGCTTCGAGCATTTCTTTATTTGTTTTGTAATTAGCTGAAAGCAAGTACGGGTATTCTGTCTTTTTAAAGTGCTCGGAATAAATGGCCATGTTCCTTGTAACGGCCTTGAAACGCGAACCCATTCCCGATTTGTATCGCTCGACATACCGTTGCGCGACGAGTTTTCTCCTACTTATGGCAAATAATAGACTTTCCGTAGACCGTACTATAGAGCTCTGCATTATTAGCGGCGGCTTTTGCCGCCGTCGCGTTGAGCACAGATTGAGCTGGCGGCCATGCAAAAGACCAGAAATCCGCAGCGTATGCGATACACGAAAAGTCCCTAATGACAGTAGACCTCCCGGTCCTTTGCGCAAGGCGGAGCACAAGAATTGCTTTTTTAACGCGCTCACTTTTTTCGTTAAAACGGCTTCACGCATCAAGGCCGACAGTCCCTGCCACCGTTTCCGCGCTGCCGTCGCAGCTGCCGTCCCCGCTCCTCTGGTTCTTCGTTCGTCCGCGGGAGGGCGAGCGGCGCGCTGGAGTTGCGAATAGAAGGCTTGAAGGTTATCTAGAAGTGTATTTTTTTTTTTAAATTTTATTTTAGGAAATAAAAATTAATGAATCTTGCACCTTTGACAACAATAGGCCCAGTCTGAATGAAGCTAGCTTTCGATGTACAATTATTTGAGGCGTAAGAAACATGTCAAATGAAAGCTTGTATCTAAACCAATTTTTAAATTCTAATATTGTTAATTTAGGTATAGTTTATGTAGAAGAAACAACACTGAAAACGTGAAAATAAATGCTAAAAATAAAAAAAAATTCAACACCATTTAAAAAAAAATACGTATTTCTTTTTGTCAAATTTGTTACATTAAAAGTTTTTTTTTTTTTGTTTTATATAGGCAGTAAAATCTCTTTGACATATATGGTTTCGTCATATTAAGCAGTGCGTTTGAAAAGAAGACGTATTTTTACATCCATTCTAAGATGAAAAGATATGGTCCGATGTCAAATCTTTTACGTAATTATTATATATATATATATATATATATATATATATATATATATATATATATATATATATATATATATATATATATATATATATATATATATATATATATATATGTGTGTGTGTGTGTGTGTGTGTGTGCTTGAAACATGACCATAGTATTTATGATATACTGTAAACGACTAAATTTCCGCGACTACGGAAGCTACACTCGATTCGCGAAAATTATAACCCGCGAATAATTTCAAATTTTCAGCTTTGGCCCGATTCGCGAAAATTTGAGCCCGCGAAAATTAAGTCGTTTACAGTACCTCATGAACCATTTAGTAAAAATGAGGCATGACTGGTAAGTTATAATTTAAAAAGGTTCATGCAGATGTTCAGTTAATTTATAAAATCTCAAGATTCATGACTTTCCTTTAAATAATCTTATTGAAACGTCTTTTTTATATAACGAGCATAAAAATTAAGTTTCACAAACCTCTACGTCAGGCAATGAAAGGGCGGGATAAATTATTTTCAGAAACCTAGCGGGCCAAGTGCGAAATTTTGTCTCTTTCATGCGGCCGCACTTTTATGTATACTGGCGAGGCTTGTTCAAAACTTCTTGACTTTCTCTTTGTTGGAGACAATTACAAAGAATACATATTAACGGGGGAAATGTATAACAATACATAGCATTTTAGTATTATGAGCTCACAGTAACGTTTATGGTGATAAAAGAAACTGATTTTAAGTGAGGTTTACATTACTCCTGATTATTCGCTTTTTTTCTTTTTTTTTTTTCTCACAACCCTGAAAGATTGGCTTTTATTTTGAGTCTTTATCCACAAGTGGCACGATTGAATGTTTTTCACAAGACTAAAAAATTCTATTATTTTCTTCACTCTGTGGGGTTATTGGGCGAGGCATATCTGCTTCACTTTAGAGGAGTACAATTCGAGGTCGGGGTCACTACACGAGAAAAATCATCAGCACATCCACTGGCTTCCAGTTCTAACGACCTGAGGTTGTGCAAGAAGGCTTGGTGCTTGAGAACTCTCCCCACGCCATTACACTCACTTTTGCCGTGTCCCGTAGCTTAAAAACCAATTTGGTCACCTCTTGTCTCTGCGGCATCTCGTACAGCTGAAGCCTATTTTTGACATGACTAGTCTCCCCGTCGGAGATGGAGACAAGTTTTGTAAATTTCGGAATGTTTTCTTTCAGCCACTCTTCAACCGTGCGCAGAGCGAACAGTGCGTGTGCTGTATTGTGTACAATGTCGTCGCTGACAACTCCGAAGCTGACGATTTTGCGCTCCGTTGTAGCGACGCGGGTGAAGGCAGACACGATTTGATTCTTCCAATGAAAGAATTGTACCGCTCGCTGAAGAACGACGCTTCAGTTGTCCGCAAAATCAAAATGCAATACGATGGTACGAGCCTTGCGATGCGACTTTTCTGAGCTTATAGCAAAACGCTGAGCATGTCGGTGTTACGTACTTTCTGAGCTCATTGCAAAATGCACTATACTTCCTATTTGTTTCTTTAGCAGTTCGCTAGATTCCCATTAAGCTACTTCGACTTATTAGTCTTCCTTCATTTGCAACGATTCCAGGGTTAAACCACCTCTTTTTGGACACACCTTGCGGGTCAGAAAAACACACTTCTCAGTTGGGTTAGCACACATGCAAATTCTCTTAATGTATTCAAGACTGAATTCTTGGTCGCCCACGTTTAATATTGCCGCCTGGCAAAGAGTAGTTGCTCCCTCTCTCGGTTTTGGTTAATTGTGTCTAAAAAACGGAGATGAGATGCCAGATATGTGGACAGCGTAGAACCTGCCAGCGAAGCAAAACGAAAGGGAAAGGCTGCCGCTCTTGAAGGCGGCGGCACATGAGCTTTAGCTCTGGTAGCGCCTCCTGGTAGTCACAGGTTGTCTCTAGCTTTTTCCTCTCTATCACGTACATGGATCGTCATATGGTAGACGTTTCTAGTATTCATGATGACCCTGTCTGCACTAAATAAACAATCACGACAGCCATCTAAAAAGGGGATGCTACACTAATATATAGTTAACAAAAAAAAAAAATGTGGCGGCATGTCTATGTCCCTCTCGGCCCGTGGGCTGACCTTTCATTTCCACTTTCCGCCAAAGAAAAATAGCCAATGCAGCTTATGAGAACATTGAAGGTACTTATATCTGAACAAGAAAAAAAAATTAAAAAAGGCGAAATTAAGGAAGACGCGCACATTGCAGAAAAGTGAAAGCAATCGTCGAAGCTGCGCGATGCTACTGATAGTTTCACCCCATATCAATCTATGAGGTTTGGAACATACATTTGGTTTCGCAAACATAGAAGTGCCAATAGGAAAGACGGAGATTGGGAGGTTTCAAA
>JABSTQ010005396.1:0-64610 GCA_013358835.2 Ixodes persulcatus
TTTTGCTCCCTGACGAATAAACGGGCCTCAGATTAAATCCTGGTGTGGCTCGTTGGAAAGCTTGACTTTTAGCAAGGGAACCAACGAGAGATGTTTCAGAGTGCGAATATGGTAAGGATGCATGCGAGCTGGTGAACATTGACCTTGTTGAATTAACCCGAGACTGAGGTAGAGAAGAAGCATCAAAACGTAGAAGAAACAGAAAATAAACAGGATCGACGATGTCTCAAACTCGGCTCTGAGTTTGAGACATCGTCCTGTCTATTTTCTGTCTCTTCTAAGTTTTGATTTTTAAGCGCCGTTCACACTCTTGCGGCCGAGTAAGACCGAGAGAGACCAGACCGGTTTTTAAGCCTCTTGTAACGTCTTAGGACCGGATGCGCTGCGGCGGAGCTGGTCCTAAGACGTCGCAAGAGGCTTAAAAACCGGTCTGGTCTCTCTCGGTCGTACTCGGTTGCAAGAGTGTGAACGGGCCTCTACCCCAGTCTCAGGAGAATTCAACGTGGTTTCAGTGTGTGCTTCTAGAATTAGATATTTTGTAAAACGAAACTTTTTTATTCTAAAAAAAAATTGCAAAATTGTTTTGTCACTTTTTTAATAAAACATTGAGCACGCAGTGTAAACTGATTACCTTCGTCACACACATATAGGAAATATCTGCTAGTTAATGATCAAATTAAGTATTAAACGGAGGACTATAATAGGTGGCCCCAGAATCCAACAAGAACAAAGGGAATATGTTAGCGAAGCTATTTTAAGTATCTGTTTCTGGATTTAGTTGAAAAAAATTAAAACCGTTTTGTTGCTATTCAAAATATTCGCCGTGTGACCGAAGCCATAATACTAGGGTTGAAAATAACAATTAGTATGATTTAAATCGAAACTTAAAACACGAACTAAATCGCGATTGAAGTTATGCCAGTTCACTATGAAGACTTTGATTAAATCTTTCCCCCAAAAATGATCTCGAACATATTTTTTTCTTTACAGTTGGTTCATTAGTTGATGCTTTCTTTGTGCACATGCTATTGTATTTAAATAAAAACAAAGTTGGCAAGGATGAAAATTTCGTAACAGGATGAACGCAAACAAAACGAATTGCGTATCTCCTGAGTAAATGGGAGCGTTGCGCTTATTTCTATCTTCCATTTCGTTCATCAATTACGCAACATCCTAATGCAAAAAAAAAGCAGGATGCAATAAAAGGAACAAATTTAAAGTCCAAAATAATTTACTCTCGCAATCAAGTCAGGAAGCTAAAAAAAGCTGTTTAATTAACTTATAATAATCAAGGTATCGTGTTCCAGAATGGCGGGAATTACTCCAAGACAAAATTTTTATTTTAACTGTAATTTAATTGTTAAATATTTTTTATTTCTCAGAATTACCAGTGATTGCACGAATTGATCAACGAATCAACTATGCTTAACAAGATGCATCTAGTAGTAAAAGTCAAAATTTCCTAGCTACAATTACTAAAAAAAAATTGATCGGAATTAAAAAAAAAAATTTGATTTACCTCAATTTTTAAAGTCATGATTTTTTTTTTTTGGCTTGTTAAACGATTAACAGGCTGCGCTTTCGCGAGTTTGGCCCTCTCGCAAGTATTCTTCGGGCGTCTGCGCAGCAAAGCATAAATGAAAGTAAAAGAAACTTAAACAGTTGGTGTACGGTGTTCTCAAAAATTGAGAAAAAAACAAAAAACGAAAACGAACTGCCGAAGCATATAATAATCCTATTTTCTTTCATTTTTTTTATCAATATAGGCTAGTTGAAAGGGACGCCGAGAAAGTAATCGGTTCCGTTTTTTGTGCTTGTCACTTACTTTTATGAAAAGGTAATTGTAATTGCGTTCCCTTGTAATTTAGAGTTGAGTAATTTTAAAGATAATTGCTACATTTTTTTGTATAAGTCTGGGCTGAACTTCCTGTATGGGCGAAAGCTTAATTTTCATCTTACAGCCGTAATGGCAGATGATCAGGTTATAAACGCAATTGCCACTCGTACTTGTTTTGCCACGTCTCTCTTTTTTTTTTTTTTTTGCTTTGTTTAGATTGAATTTTTTTGTTTTGTTTCTTGTCGTCAATATTATAAACCGAATCGAGTGGCTGGGGACGCGTTAGCAAAAAAAAAAAAAATAAAATAAATAAATTCTATACTTCTTTTGTTTTATTTTTAACACACTTAATTACCTTAATTGTGCTTATTTAGTTCGTTGTTGCAATAGAACCTTTCGCGCATTTTTGCCTCTGCATCAAAATTCCTATAAATATGAAGTAGTAGATTGTGAATAAGTAAATAAAGAGAAAACCATCGAAGTCTTCGTGCTTCTTCGAAGGGATTGCAAAGAACTGGTCACGATGACAGGCCTAAACACTATTTTTTTTTGTATTATACATATAGACTGGCAGCTAGCTTGGTAAATAATTCGTTTGAGTAAAGTAATGCTATTTAATCCAGGTAAAGGTTCCTGAGGCAAGAGATTGTATCACCCAAAACATACACAAGAGGAACATTACGGTAACATTTATAACAGCGTTACAAACTCCCTAGATGCCATAGACTGATGCAAATAACTAAACTTTATAACAACATATTTGACGTGATACGCATGAAAGAACGTTATTAATATTATATGCATTTTTCTCAATGAAGGACGTATAGGTTACGTTATGCTATGTTCACACTACGAACGCAACGCGCCGATCGCGCAAGAAGCGGAACGATTTCGTTCAGACTACAAGCAATCGTGGTCAATCGCAACAAGCGGAACGAACTCGTTCCGCTTGTTGCGTTGAAGGCCCGTTCACACTCTTGCAACCGAGTACGACCGAGAGAGACCAGACCGGTTTTTAAGCCTCTTGCGACCTCTTAGGAGCGGATGCGCTGCAGCTGAGCTGGTTCTAAGAGGTTGCAAGAGGCTTGAAAACCGGTCTGGTCTCTCTCGGTCGTACTCGGTTGCAAGAGTGTGAACGGACCTTTAGATTTGCGTGCGTTATGAAAGGTCCTCGCGTTGCGTCCTTTGTGTGAACATGGCATTGGAAGCTTGACCATGGTTGTTTATCATATTTTGCGCATCAGATGGCACATAAATGGCATTGCATTCTTCCACTTGTAGCAATCATTCTCAAATACGCGCTATTTTAATCGAACGAATGTGGCCCGCAGCAGCCGACAGTCTTTTCCGTGTTTTCAGTGCATAATGCCTGTTGAGGGGTCTTCAAAGAGCAGCAGATACTTTGTTACAGACAAACGTTTCAGAAAGAAGCTTCTCTTAGAAGAATGGGGGTCTTTTTCCGAGACCTCTGCGTCTAATAAAAAAAATGCTGCTACTCAGAACTTCTGTAAAAGTATATAATTTCATTATAAATATATTTAAGTACATTTAGTATAAAACCAGATAATGGAGATTGAAATGAAGCATTTGAAATTGTAGGCTCACTAATAAAACTGCCTAATATTTCTTTTCAAGTGGGTCTTTCATGTGATATTATGGGATGATATGGGTCGTATGGATTCATATTAATGATATTGTTGTTGTTTTCTTCAAGTGGGAGGAGGATGGAACCTCCGCGCTCCATTAGCCAAGAGCTGAATGCGTGGTTCTCCAGCGGTCAAGGAAGAGCGGCAGACGTGTAGACGCGCCAAATCGTTTTCTGCTTGTACTGGCATTCCTTCGTTGATGCGGGGGGCTGCAGCAAGTTCGCCAACTCAGCTGATGCCTTGTTGCTAGCAGACAGCGAACTAATTTTGCCCGACACCAGAGTTCCCGAACTTGGACTTTCTTGCATATTTCTCTTCAACGTCATCAGTTCCATCGCTTGGCGGCAGCGGTGGTGGCACGAGCATCTTCGTAATCGACTTGTGCATTCACTGCAGGTTCCTTGGTTTGTGAGCGATCACGACCGAGTATACGGAAGACGACAATACTTCGCTGCGCTGAAAAGTGCTGACAGTATCTCCCCGCAACCAAGATCGGAGCCTGCTGAAACAACGCCCCCAACATCGGAGACAGCACTCGCCCACCTGATTGGCCTGCCATCGTACACGTCATCGATTGTAAAGCTACAAAAGCACGGATATTCACCTTCAACGTCTTACTTGGCGGCAGCGGTGGTGGCACGAGCATCTTCGTAATCGACTTGTGCATTCACTGCAGGTTAGTCACTGAACCTTTTGTTATTTTTTCTTCTTTTGCTAGTACCGCCACCGCTGCTGCTGCTGCTGTTTTGCGTGTCATAGTTGTGTTCTTCTTTTTTGAGAATGTCGAAGGACATGACAAAGTTAATCCTCGAACTAAAAGACGAAATAAAAAAAGAGTTCAAGTCATTAGAGAGGGACTTCCGAAATGAACTGCGTGAGATAAACAAAGAGTTAAAAGAAATTAACGAGGGGATGAATTTCATAAATAAGGACGTGGAAGACATAAAGGCAAAACTTGATGCTGTTGTGAGCGAGAACACCGCTCTTAAGAAGAAAAATGTGGAACTGGCTGCAAAATGTGATGCGATGGCCATGTCGCTAAAGGAAAATGAGCTAAGGCTCGTCCAGTGTGAGCAATACTCGCGGCGTCATAACATTGAGATAAAAGGGATCCCCAAAATCGAAACGGAAGACGTCACTGAACTAGTAACTAAGCTGGGAGACATAATCGGAGAGCCGATTGCTGTCTCCGATATCGAAGTATGTCATCGTGTTCCGACCAAAGAAATGAGCAAAACAAACGTGATAGTTCAATTTCAACGCCGACAGAAAAGAGATAGTGTCCTTAACAAAGCAAAGCAAAAACGGATAACTTGCCAGGACCTCGGCCTGACAGAAGAATCACCCGTTTATGTGAACGAGCATTTGTGTCCCTCTATGAAAAGGCTGCTCGGAATGGCTGCGTCGAGGAAGCGTCAATTCCAGTAGCGATATGTCTGGGTGCAAAATTGCAAGATTCTAGCAAGGAAGGCGTATGGAGCTCCTGTCATTCAAATTTCATGTGAAGGCGACCTTGATAAGATCTGTTAGCCCTAAAAAAAGGGGGAAAAAGTATTTGTATTGGTACATTTTTTTCTTTCAGTATGGCTGTAAATCTTGGTACCATGGCACTAGAAGATCTTAATGATTTCTTGAAAATCCAGAATAATACACAAACTAGCTTTTTCCATTTAAATGTGCAGTCTGCACGTTCGAAAGGAGATGATCTTACATTGTTTTTTGATTCAATCGAAACTCCTTTTAATGTTATAATGTTAACAGAAACATGGTATAAGGACGATGATGATGCTTTTGTTCTTTCGGGTTATTATAATTTTTTCTTAAATCGCGACTATGGTCGTGGAGGCGGTGTGTCACTGCAGACTAATGTTTCCGGCTATGTGCTCCTCTGTGATTATTCTGTTGTTACTCCGAACTACGAAATACTTTGTATTAGAAAAAACTCTTCAATTTATTCTGTCTTATATCGCCCGCCAAATGGAAATATTTCGGCGTTTATAAATTTTTTAGAAGAGTTATTTTGTTTTGCTAATGAAGAAGGCTGTAAGTTGTATCTAGGTGGTGATTTTAATATAAATATGTTCGAAGCTTCCCGAGTCACTGATGACTTTGCAAGTTTGTTGACGTCAAACAATTTCAGTAATGTTATAATTCCTCCAACTCGCGTTTCATGCTCGACGTCAACATTAATAGATCTGTTTATAACTAACGACTGTGAAGACTACATTAGTGCTGGTGTGCTGGGCTATGGGTTAAGCGATCATCTCCCTATAGTTATGTTCATTAATAACAATGTGCCATGTGACAGGGCTATTAACCTTCCAGTAATGTCCCGAAATATTAACGCTACAACACTCGTAAAGTTTAGAGAAAAAATCGGGGCTATCGGAGTCCCGTGTTGAGGGAAACCGATGTTGATAAGTGCTATAACCTCTTTTTAGACCTGATAAAAGACGCATACTATTCTTCGTTTCCGTACAAGGAAATTCGCTGTAATAAGAAGTGCAAAAAACCCTGGGTCACTAGGCGACTCTTAAGACTTGTTAAAAAAAAGAATTTTCTTTATGGCAATTTTCTTAGGACACGAAATGAAAAAATGTTGATGGAATTTAAAAAATTTAGAAACTTTGTCAATACAGAATTGAAACGAGCTAAACACCGCTATTATGCCTGTCTATTTGACATATCTTGTTTAAAGCAACCTGAAGTCGTATGGAAACATTTGCACTCCTTAATACGGAATCCAACTCAAGATAGAGCAGTCACTAATATAAGTATAGGCGATAGAACTATTTCTGGTGTAGAACTTGCGAATATGTTCAATGATTATTTTGTGAGCGTAGGGAAAAGTACTTATAACAGTTCTGCAGCAAATAATATCCCCAGAATAAATGAGACAATGTTTTTGAACCCATGTGATACTAAAGAAGTACTGTCTACTTTCATGAATATAAAAAACAGTCGTAGCCATGACTGTGAGGATCTTCAAATTGGGCCGGTGAAATTTGTAGTTGACTTGCTATTGCCATGTATAACTCATCTGTACAATCTTATATTGTCTTCCGGTATATTTCCTAGAAGGATGCAAATCGCGAAAGTATCCGTAGTGTATAAAGGTGGTGATCGAAATGACAAAAGTAATTATCGACCCATATCTATCCTTCCTGTCTTTTCGAAACCGATTGAAAAAATTGTGCATTCTCGACTACTACATTTTTTTGAAAAATACTCCCTACTGACTGATTCTCAGTTCGGTTTCAGGAAACATAAATCTACGGAAACTGCGTTAGTGGTGCAGAAGGAAATAATATTAGAAAATTTTGAGAAAAAACTTTTAACGTTGGGTATATTTATAGACTTAAGCAAAGCCTTCGATAGGATAAATCATCAAATTCTTCTAAATAAACTTGAACGTTACGGCATCAGAGGTATCCCATTATCGCTCATAACGTCTTATTTACAATATCGATCCCAATATGTTCGAATTAGAAATTATGTATCTACTACTGAACGAATTTACTCCGGGGTTCCTCAGGGTAGTATTCTAGGGCCTCTGTTGTTTCTCGTATACGTAAATGATATAGTAAGCATCGAAACTTCCGCTAAATTTATTATGTACGCAGACGATACTAGCATATTTTTTTCTAGTTCCAAAGAAGACCTACTTACCTCTACAGCAAACGTTTTCCTATGTAAATTAAAAAAAATGGATAAATATTAATTCTCTCATTCTTAATACCGCTAAAACTAAGGCAGTCTTATTTCAATGTCCGGGGTCATATGTACGAATGTCACGCGATTTGTATTTTGGGTCATGCACAATAGAATGTGTGGATACCATTAAGACTCTTGGTGTTATGTTTTCTAGTCATATGTCATGGAATAATCACGTAACATACATTCACAAAAAGCTTTGTAGAGTTGTAGGTATTATGAATAAATATAGGCATATACTCCCAGTAAACATCAAAAGATTAATTTACAATTCTCTTTTTCATTCCGTAATCTGCTATTCACATTTAGTATGGGGAACAACTACAAAAAGCAATTTAGAAAAATTGCGTCTTTTACAGAAAAAGGCTGTTAGAATAATTGAAAATGTACCTCGTGATCATCACTCTCTTCCTCTTTTTGAAAAGCATAAAATCATTGATATATATAAAATGTATTCTTCTAGATTGATCTTAAATTACCAACAATGTGTAAGAAAAAATATTAACATAATTTTAGACCTCGCTAAACTAGAAAAAAACGAGTCCATTTACCCATCGCGTCATAGGCCCCCCTGGCGTGTTCCTGCATCTAGAACAAATTTCGGTACTCAGAGATACCGCTACCAACTACCGCTCTTGTTAAACTTGCTTTTTTCTCGCGACATCGATATATACACTGCAAGTAATCGTACTATACAAGACATTCTGTAATATAAAGGCATTTACGTTTCTGATAGTTCTAAATGTGTGTATTTAGGTGTATGTATATCTCTCTTTTTTGTGTGAATGTATGATTGTTATATCCTTTTTTTTTCTTTAATGTCAGTACCGCTGCAGCCTTGTATTGGGGCGCATGGACTCGTCAAGCTACAATCGTGCAGCTTTTTTTCCAGCGCCCTTGTCATGAATGTATTTTTGTGGCAGAAATAAACTGAACTGAACTGAACTGAACATCAAGTTTTCTGCGCCCAATAAACTGAGAGCTGAATACGTGGTTCTCCAGTGGTAAAGAAAGAGCGGTAGTCATGCAGACGCAAACAATCTTTTTCTGCTCTTTGGTATAGGTTAGTATCTGACTCCAAGCACTTATTTGCATTGTAAACGCACAAGCAATGCATGTTACTATGCTTCTCTTACCCTGCCCAGGCACTCTTTCTTACACTGCTTGCGAGGGTCCGTACGTTGTGAAACTTCTCTTGCTGGGTGGGGATATTGAGCTCAATTTGGTGCCGCCTAAGGAACATCTTACGAGAAGTTGTAGTAATGTTGCTTCTCTATTGAAGACGGTGATCATTAAAATTGACAAAAAATATGGCGAGGTACTTTCTCAACTAAATGAGGTAAAACACACTAATCTCGAGTAACAAATGACCGATATTAATGATATGCTGACAGCTGTAGAAGAAAAGATGGCTGCTTCGCAAAACGGCACTGAGCTTAATATCGCGAGCACTTTACCTGATGCTGCACGCAGCGAGGCAGCTACACAGTCGTCATTTAGACGATTTTGAGGACAGGTCGTGGAACGAGAATTTACTTTTAAACGGTCGGAGTCATGTGCTTATTCTGGAAAAAAATGCATGTGACGTTCTTGTTCCATCTTGAATATGCATAGTATATATTGCCAGGCGCGTTGCCGAGCGAGCGCGTGCGGGCGGAATGGTTACCGCGCTTGACTCTCGCACGGAAGGTCTAGGTTCGATTCCAGTCAGCGAAATGTTCTTTCATTTATTCTTTCAACTTGGCGTTCTCTTAGGTTCGAGAACATTGTCGTCTAATCGACATTACGAATTTTCTACGCGCCGAAAGTTCTACGGCGAATTTTCCATAAGGGACTCCGCATGGCGAATGGAGTCAGTCTCGCCCAAGCGTTCGATCCTGCTCTTTCGCCGACATCGACGCCTGCGGCGCTAACCTTCTTTTTCGTCTTGGGCACAAGTTTGCCCCATTAAACGCTTAGTTCCCCAGTTATTTGCCGCCTCAATATTTGTCACTCGTGACAATATAATACCAGATGACTCCAGTGAGTAGGTATGGCGGAACCCACAATTTTTAAATAAACGTTTTCTGATCTGATCTGAATATTCATTTGTCTGACAAAGCCATTGCCCGAGTACATAGATAGAGTATATTCGGTTCAAATAAATGCCGCCCTGTGGTTGCAAAGTTTTCAAGATCAAAAGGTAAAGATGCCATATTTGCGTCTAGAACAAAGTTAGAAACTGCTAATACTAATGTCAGGAATTACTTGACATTGGGAAAGTGAGTGGTCAGCACTTTTTTTTATCAGATACAACAAGCTCTTTAAACATATAAATTGCTACGTTTATTTCCCTTCAATTGACAGTGTTTGTGAAATTGAATCCCAAAATGTCACCCCTGCTCGCACCAATCAAGTAGCGAGTCAACCCACCGAGCATGACTCGCCTTTGACATAGCAATTCATCAGCGCACTTGTTTCTGTACCTGATGTTTGTTCTTTTTTTAACAAACGTTCTCAGCTTTTGAGGACACTAGACGAATTGTCCTCTCTTATCAACAACAGTAATGTAAAAATTGTCACACTAACAGGAATCAGGTTAGCTGCTACGAAATCAAACAATGAAGTACTTGATTTTAAAAAATATTTTAGTATCAATCGGTGTGATCGCTGCGCTAGATCACAAGGCATTGTCCTAATCGCCGAGTCAGAACCCATCCACTTATTTCACATTCCCGTTGGTTTTTGCTTGATAGTCGTCTGCAACGGCATGCACATCAATTACCGTGATATAATGTTTTGCGCCTGTTGTCGGCCCCCAACCTCGTCTTCAACATTTCGCACTGATGTTCATGATGCTTTGAATACTATATTGTTATTAGATGCCCACACGCGCCTATATTTTTATTGGAGGTCTTTAATTCTTCAAGCATAATTTGTTCTGGCGCCGGCCGAATCGTTTTTGATTCAACAAGTGAAGCCATAGCATTTGTATACATTTTTAGTTTTTTATCTCATAACGTAGCCTACTCAAACTCCAGCATCGTTTGCCAATACACTTGATCTTATACTAACAACCTCTCCTGACCTAGTTGATTCGTTTTCTTTCTTACCAGAACTATTTTTTAGGGGTGAAGCTCCTTAGGGTTTAGCCTTGTCCATCCGTCCGGCGTCCGTGCTCACATCGATTGCCATCCCATCTGTCTTCTTAAAAAAAGAAAAAAATGTTTGCGCAGTCGACAGGATTTGAACCTGTGCGGGGAGACCGCGATAGATTTCTAGTCCATCGCCTTACCCACTCGGCCACGACTTCGGGATGAGTAGGGGGCTCTGAGATGTGGTACTGGATCTCTTTCTGACATGGACCGTTGACTTAAGCGGTGGAGATGCGTTTCCACGGCTTCTAGCGGATTCAAGCTGATCCGCTGTAAGAGCCACTGGCTCTGGATTTCACCAACCATAAAGCAGTAATAATGAAGTCGAAACGCAACCCGGAACTCAGTACTACCTATGAGCAATAAAACAAAATCAGCACCATCAGCACTACCTATGAACAATAAAATCAGTATCATCAGCACCACCAGAGCTTCGCCCCAAACAACATCATTCACCACGTGGAGATGTGATTTTTTATGAGGATGTGCATCGTTCAGTTAGGGAAAAAAAAACATTATAGTACTACAGAATACACAACTTTAAACCTATCAATAGTGAACTTGCAATGCCTTTAAATGAGTAAATGTCGAAATTTGCCAATCGCATTGTTGAAACAAACTGGTCACTTTCTAAAGACAAGGTAAATTAATTAGTCATTAAATACACTTTAGGCAACATCTCTTGCGAGCATCGATCGCCTTGGTTCAGCGTTTTGATTAAAGCGACTTTTAAAAAGGCGGCGCTTTCGCAATACCAAACAACGTAATAGGCAAAGCCACTGGTGTACTCGTCATATCATTAGGTTTTTGTTTAAAACTGCCGTCAGGGAAGCTAGGCATATTTTCTTCCATAGCGGATTTCCTTCTTTCGCTACTAACAAAAAGTACAGAAAGGTTCTGGAGCGTTATTGGTCATTTCAAAAGAAACACGATATATATGGGTGAAATGTATAGTTCTTCCCCGATGAAAATGCTGTTCAGTTTTAAATCGTTTTTTTCTCAGTCATTTTTTATTCTGCCCTCTGTTTGTCTTTCTGACATTAACGATATGAACTTCCCTCCTATTGATCCTTTGTATATACGTATAAGTAAGAAGTTTAAAAGTGTCTTCGTCGTCAGGGACAGATGATGTTAACCCGAAACGTGTGAAAAATACTAAAGCGTACTCCACTATAATTGTGTCTAAGCTTTTTCCACAATCTCTATGTTTGTGTTTTGTACCCTGCGACTGCAAGATGAGCAAGGTGGTGATATCATCTCAATCAGGTGATGAGCACTCTCCCCTTAATTACAGACAAATTCTATTCACTACTGTTCCTTGCTGACTTTTCAAGCTTATTATTTATTCTAGCCTCAATAATTTTTGAAGACAATTTCTCTTTTACCTCATGTAAGCACGGTTTTCGTAAAACTTAGCCGTGTGAGACGCGCCTTATTACTATTACACGGGCACTTTTTTTTTTCTGCTGTAGGCAATTGTTTTAATATAAACTGGATATTTATTAACTTTTAAAAAAATTTCGATCTTTTTCATCGGTGGATCGAGTATTTTCTTTCTTACAGAATCCGATTCGTAACAACTAACTATTTTGAATCCTCACCTTGTCCGGTTACCTCTGGTGTGCCGCAAGGCTATGTACTTGACCCCTGCTATTTGTCATTTACACAAATGATCTACCTAACTCTATCGCTTCATCAATCAAGTTTTTTGCCAACGACTATGCCATTTTTTGTGTAATCTCCTCTAGTGATAATACCTCCTTAGTAAAATTTCGCCTAAACAAGATTCCCAAATGGGACAGTTAATAAAAAACGATTTCAATAATAAGAAGTGTAAATTAAATTCAAATTAAGCGCCAACTAGTCAGTGGCAATGTTTCCTCCTCTCACATCGCAGGTTCTGCCACCATCAGCATAAGATTCCGGCCTTGAAATTCTCTCTAATAACTAGAAACAGTACAAAGCCACGGTACGCGCTTCGTTTTCTCCTACTCTCGTTTATCAAGCGGATAATTAATGAAAACTAACTCAAATCTCTCATACTATCTACTACCTATAAAAATGTCACGACTAGCTTGATTAAAAAAAAACATTATAATCAGTTACTGAAAGGCAAACCTCTTTTGGAGCAGTCGTAGTTCCCCTTGGCGTACAAATCACGGCCATAAAGTAGTGCCCCTTTGTCGTACTAACATGGTTTTCATTCATTCATACCAGAAACCAGCGCTAAATGGGATAACCCGCACACCTCGATCACTACAAGCACCGACACATCATTTTTCTAAAGTTGCCAGTGAGATTATGTGCTTTTCTTGTAACTTGTATTTGTCGTTTCTCTGTTGTAATTTGACAATTTCAGGCATTATTTTTGGTCTACTTTCCACTCCCTTTTGCAACGCCTTCCGGGCCTTTAAGGTAATAAAATAAATAAATAAACAAATAACGAAATATAATTCCGGTGTTTGCCATGGTTTTAGACTACTCCCAGACTCTTGCCAATGTATTCAGAATATCCTTCCTGGGAAACAGTGCCTTGCCAGGCACCTATCGCATTTATGCATGTGTCCCAAGACGATGTTGTTGCCTCGAATAAACTGTCTCGTATGCATCTATGTAACCCGTGCCAGCTAGTCTGCCTCATAGCTGCTGCAGGTCACCACTCTACCAACGTCGGACCTCTTTCGAAATACTGCCCTCTCTTGGCATCTGTGGAACACTGGAAAAACACATCCACAGAAGAAGGTGATAAGCGCAGTGACGTTGCACTTTTGACGCTGTTTGAATGGATCGTCGGCTCGTAGTGTTCGCCGCGCTCCGACGTTCGCTATCTTATGGAAGGACTTGCACCTTCCTCGATGCAGTTGTGCCGCCATTGTTCAGTGGTTCCGACCTTCTAATAATCCGCACCCTCACGTGAATTTCGAAAAAGTTCTATAGTGATTGCTTTTCTCGTCGGTGACGTGTCCAGGATGGCCAGTTTCTAAGGCGTCCTAATAAACACGAAACGTGACTCGAACCTGATGACGCTGCCGTTCGACTCTCATTACTCGACACCCTCTTCGTATGCCGTGCCGCTATCCCCTTTTGATAGTGGAATTTTTTTCTTCTAATCTTTGCAGGAGCAACGCCCTCGGCGATTTCCGACGTCCGAAATGGAAACCAGGTTATCTTGTGCCACGGATCGTCGCCGCCTCGGGGGTTATCCGAGTGCAGCGAGGGCGCGCTATCTCCGCTCGTGTGTTCGATGTCCTCGACGCGAAGCGCGCGCTTACCAAGGCCATCTTCGCCGTCTCTTTGCTCTTGATTTCTCGATGGAGCACACTTCCGCCTATGGACCTTTCCAGAAATCGCCTTCTGCGCGCTGCCGTCTTTGTCTATTCAGCTTTGGGACGCCTTCTGAGCATGCGACGTAGCTCCGTCGAGCGATACATCAGACGCTGCGCAGTGCGCGTGCGTCCACGGCTCAGTGACTCGGCATTTTTCGCCCAGTTGATAGGCGCTGGAAAGGTCTTTACACAAACCCAGTGTTTCCAAACAATTCCGCTTTGCCCACACCAGGTATGGGCACTGCGCGTGCGCAGAAACCACATTCGGAAGGAGCGATGCATCTGCGCATGCGCAGTACCAACTGCAGCGCCACCGCAGGGGCGTGACGTCCATGAGTTGAGTTGTTCTATACGCGCTTTGCTCCGTTTCGCACCAAGTCCACTGGCGGCCGATTAAGCAGCACCAAAAGTGCATCGTCACGGAGTTCGTCGGCTTTGTGCGTTCGCTATGGCCGACTAAACTAATGATGCGCAGGAAATTGCGCACACAGGATCACGGTGCATTCTCTGTGAGTGATTAGCTCGACGCTTTATAACGGACGCCCAACAAAATGACGAATACACGAATACAGTGATGTAGTACTTTTGGCGTTCTTTAATTGGCCTCATCGCCTTGTATAGCGTTGGCTAAACTCCGACTTAAGTTTTAACGATCTATGGGCACTTATGCCAGGACTGTTGTCTTTCAACCTGCGATGAACTTGATAACAATAAAGTGATGCAAGCCGTCTTATATCGCAAAGTTTAGGTGCATACTGTAAGCTACTTCTCCACATAATCAACGCGCAGGTTTAGGCAGTTATCATGACGTGATACAATCCTTTGGGCGGCGCGGTGAGAGAAGGTTATCACTCGGGGTTTTCAGCTTCCCTCGTGTGCTGAACAAGACCATCCAGTCGCCATAGACGTTCTTCCCCGACCATCATCATCATGGACGCCTGTTCGTCCTCCCCAAAACTTTGCGCAGTTTCCTTCATACACGTTTTACGTCTGTGCCGACTGGCGATCTTGTTTACGCGTGATGTAAGGATTGAGAAACCCAGCAGCAACCTTCTCTGGGGAGGGAAAGCAAACAATTGCGCCACGTCATGATAAGTGCCTATAAGTCTGTGCAGTGATTACCGGGAGACAGCTATAACGTGGATCTAAATCGTATATGTACTAAAGCATTTTCAATATTCTTCATTCGTTCTACCTAGTTTATGGCAGTTTGAAAAGCATATACAGTAAAAATGCCCTGTTTTAAAGTTTTAAATTTTTTTCCTTTTTTTTTTTTTGGAAGAGCCGAGAATTTTGCTGCTTTTTTGGGGGGAAGGCCGTAACTGCGGAGGCGACTTCTGTCAGATGCTCAAACGAAATAGGTTGTACAGAGCTGTAAATGCTGAAAATTATACTCCACTTCACCTTATGATGTACCACCACGGACGCTGGGCTACCGGGGCCAATTGGAAGCTCGCAGAGTGTCGCGTGACCTTTAAATTGTGAAGAGCGCCTCGCGGGCCGTGAACTCACGTTACACACGTGGAGCGATTTGTTGGTAACAGCGAGCTTGTAGCGTCCGTTGCGGTACACACTAAAGGCCTGTTCGCACAGTACAGTTTGCTTACTTTGCGCTAAGTTGTGGGATGGGACGCCTCTGCTTACGCCGAGAGTCACCGGGACATTCGTGCTTGTACGAAGCGTTGTAACCGATTTTAATTTATTTACTTTATTTTATTTACACATACTGCGACCTCTGTGAGGTCATTTCAGGAGTGGAAAATACAGAAACAAATTAACATTCAAACGATACAACATGCCCTTGAACATAACAGAAATGAAAACGATGACGTCATGCGTTACTGAAAAGAATGGGCAAAACCGCGCTAATAAAATCACCATAGGGAAGTGTAGGTATTTCCCCATCAAGAACTGAAGAGGAAAAATATTTAATGAATGAGATCGTCTTGTGCGTGAACTAGTAGAGAATGATATATATTTACTTCGCTTTATTTCACAGTCCTCATTAACAATTCGTGAGACATTATAATTCTATCAACTGTTCGCCTTCTAGACAAAGGCTCCAGCCCCAGAGATGAAACAGCCGAGGAGGGCGAAGGAGTATCAATAAAGTTTACACTCCTTGAACTGTTTTAGTATCCAGCCAAACACATTTTGGCATCCCTATTTGCTTCGTAGATTTTTGTGATTGATCTCCACGAAAAACTGTGTATGTATTGGAGAGCAAAAGCACCAGGTCTTCTGTAGTGTTGTGGCACCATCGTTTCTTTAGAATATGTTTGGGGGTCGGAATAACAGATCTTTGCCGAGAATTCTGCGCATGCACGCACCCTCTTCAGACAGCGGAGAAAGCTCAAAGTGTGGTCGGTGTACGCAAACGGAAGTGGTGGATGCTGCCTCCTCCCCGTTCCACACTCTGCTGTTTTTCTTCAATTGGGCGCTACGTTACCACGCTCAACTCACATTTTTAGGGAAGAACGCTCGTCCCACTAGATAGTAGAGAGTTTTAGTAGATCGTTCCTATAACGATACCCTATAAGGATACGATAACCATACGATACCGATACACAGAACAGGAATGCGCATTTAGTAGACCATTTTGAAGACGATACATCCACTGATCTCAATGACAATTGCTGGATCGCGTTTGCCCGCTCCGCGAATGCGGTCACTGGCGGCCATCTTTAGGTAGAGTTATATCACCTCTAGCCAACGATACAGCTGCTGAAGCCACTTGGCAGCCACCATCATCCATCCATGGCAGACGGCGTTTTGGCAGTTGTGGTGGCAGGCTGCCATCAAAATAGCGTGGGTGATATTCTGTGATTGATTGAAATTGTTTGACGAAACATGTTTCTAAAACCCGGCGTGAACGGTAGCCCGGTCTTTGAGGACCCGGTGAAAGTTTCACGAAATCGCGCAGCACCGGGGAAAAGCAGCACAGCACGCATCGAAAGTCGCATCGAAAGAAGCATCGAAAGCAGACGCCGGTACGTAGTCTGCTTTCGATGCGAGCTGCGCTGCTTTCCCCCGGTGCTGCGCTTTCGTAGAACTTTCGCCGGGTCCTCAAAGACGAGGCTACCGTTCACGCCGGGTTTCAAGAATCTGCATCGTCGAACAACTTCAATCAAGCACGAAATATCACCCACGGTACAGTGTAATAGATCTACGGCTGTTTTATGGCAGCCTGCCGCCATTGCGCTGTCCGCCATATTCATAGGCCATATTACTATGATGGCTAGAGATGATATAACTCTACCTAAAGATGGCCGACCGTGGCCGCATTCCGGTCCATAGGCAGAGCTGGTCAAACGCGATCCAGCAATTGTCATTGAGATCAGTGGATACATCCGATACGGTCGCTTGAGGCGCTGGGGCGCTCCCTAGTGGAAACGATTTGCACTTTTCAAAATAAAAAATAACTAATTAAAAGAAAGATGTTTCACTGAAGGAAAAATAACAGTTCTTACATTTAATACAATTAAAAAGAACCTCAATTCAGTTTTATAAGTTGCAGAAATTACAGAAATGCCGCAGCAAGCTACATCTAGCCAAGTAGAGACAAGCCAATCTAGTCCGCCCCGGTGGCTTGTGGGTGGCACGGGAGTGCGCGCGATATTTCCCGATATTTCCGATACCTGCGCCCGAAACACCCGATACTCTAGCGCATGCGTAATGGCTCCGGCGCAGTATCGGGTATCGTTATCGGAGTGAGAAACGATCTACTAAAACTCTCTAGTAGAACATTTTAGAGGCATATCCTAGAATCGGGCCGATACCCTGCATTATTGCAAAACCGCATGCCGGCAGTCCCTTTTCGCTTGCGTCGCCTCGATCGCTACATTTCCATTTTGCTCAGAGAGAAACCGTAGACTCGAAATTGTATGAAAAAGATTTTTACGAATCCTTCCACTTTTTTGTTTTAGTTAAACATTGGGCACAATCAGAACAAAATTTTGACACGTAGTTTAGGCATGTCCACAAAGAGCCAATCGGTGGCGCAACTCACCGCCCGACTGAAAGAGCTAAAGGGTGTGCATCATCTATCTCTTCATCCGACCTTTGCAAGTGTATCGTGTGAGTTCGCCGCTTGGTGCCGTCTTTATGTGGAAAAGCTGCCTAATTCTAAGGAGAATAGACAGGTAGGCTGTGTTCACACGTATGCAATGATTGGCGATCAGCAGACTCGGCGGTAACGAGCTATGATTAATTTTCTTTTTTGTCTTTATTACGAAGACACGTAGGAAGGAGTGATAACAAAAAAGCCACGTGCACTGTCAGTTGAAAAAAAAAAAAAAGAAACGGCAAAGGTTGCATCATATGCTCGAGTCAATATAGTTGGTTAAGGAAACTGTGTACAGTCCAACGACACAGCCGCCATTTGAGAATGTAGAGAAAGTAGGGAAGCGTTGCACGGGCCCCCGGTCGAACGAACTTTGAAGACCTCGCTACATGAATGATTCACGAAGAGGAAAAAAATGTGACGGCTGTTTTCTCCGCTGAGTTCTGGTTCTCCTTGAAACGAAGGACGTCTGTCTGCGTCAAACTTACGAGACGAACAGCGGTCATACAACTTTAATTATGTAAGAGGTCGCTGAAACGTATAAACCGATTTTCCCTCCAATTACACTTTAGCGCAACGTGAACGTCTTCGGACAATGCTCTATGACGTAGCATTTACTTTATATTGTTATGGTAACCATGAAATGACTTCCTCTGCACTAAAAGAATGGACGGATCGAAAAATAGCGATTGCTGTTGTTGACCTTCAGTTGTTGGCTCATACCCAAGAAGAGGTCGTCGAGATCAGGATGTGTCAACCTCCTCTGCCTTTCTCTCCAACCGCCAGCGGTCATCGAGCTTCGTCCTCTTCGTTACATTATTAGCGAGGACAAATCAAATCCTTGTATTGAGGAGAATCGCGCAAACGTCGAAGACCTCCAAGGCCTAATGTACAGGGCGTTCCAGACAAGAAAGAACCGTGTTTTTTGGCGCGCGTAAACAAGCTATGCATCGCAGAAAGCTCAAGCTCCATGAAAATAGGGCTTTATCACTCGGGATAGAACGCGAAAGTTTGAGGGGACGACGTTACTTGGATCGAATCATTAAAGAGTAAAATTGAAATTTTCAATGAACGAAGTTAACGTCCACCTGAGCCTAATATTGTCAAAACAAGCACTAGCATTGTGAAGTCATTTTGGATTTATACCAGTGAAAAGCACTCGTCAGTAAGAAAGGGAATATTGTTTTCTTTCTGGGTGACAATATCTTTTCACTAAAATAGATGCAGCCCATTTCTTATTTTAACGATACTAGGCATAGGTGAGCATCCGCGCATTGGAAAATTTTGTTTCTCATCTATATTTTTTTGATCCAGGTGACGGCATGATTTCAAACTTTCGCTTTCTATGACCACCGTTCACATTCTCACGGAGTTTAGTCATTCCACGATACGTAGTGTTATGTATGAGTAGGATTCTGTGGTTTCATTTTATAAATCCGAAAAACTCCGATAAACGTTCGCCGGTAAAATTTTCGCCGATTTGGATTGATCCGAGCAGCTCCGAATTTTGAGGTCACGATGGCAAAATGAAAAGCAAAACAAGACGGTATTTTACTGGGTGTTTCATTTTATATCAAATACGTGTGTCAAGGTGTGTATGTTTGTTTGTCTAAAAAAGGTATATTTTATAGTCCCACTGCCGCAATGAGCAAAACACCCTTTAAAGGGGTGCTCCGGCGATTTTTTGAGCTACCTCAACTAACTATATTTTTTGAATCCCCGGCCTTTACCCTTTCCAGTATGGTATTTAGTATCGCGAAATTCATATTAGTTATTGCGAAATCGGCAAATGAAAATGACGCAAAAACCAACATTCAAATATACCCGCACTTTTCAGTGCCGCGACGTCAGTGGCAGGCAGGCTTGCCAGTCGAGCAAGCGGTCTAAAAAATAGAATATGCCAATCATTTGATCCGTGCTGGCGCGCGGATACTGGAGCAAGCTTCCAAAGCATTGATTTGACACCATGAAACTGCTTGGAATCAGTTGGGAACAAATTCTACAGCCCAAAAAGTGAACCCATGCCTTCCACTGACGTCACTTTTTTGTTGTTGCCAGTAGAGACTTTCAGTTTGAAAAATACGGTGAGGACCAAAATTGTAAATTCAATAACTTCGTGGAAAAAAATTATTTGGACCTAATATTTGGGATACTATTTTGGCGATGTTGTTTGGCGAGTTTAGCAAAATTTCAAGCAAATCGGGGACTATGAAGAAATCGCCGGAGTACCCCTTTAAAGTTATTTACAAAATTGTTTTTAGAAAACTTTTGAAGTGGAGCAAAGTGAAATGCAACGTTTAGGCTGATTGATTTTTCTACCCAGTGTTTTGGGTTCTTTTAATTAGATAAAAACAAAAACACCCAGTAATATTTCGTGTAAATGTATTACGCATAGCCTATTTATTTCCTTGGGATAAACTGCTTTCGCATATTTATGACAAAATGTTAAAAGAAAGCCAAACATCGCATTTTTGACGTTTTTGTGACACATTTGGAGCTTTGTATCTTAGTATTTAATATACATTTTGCGTATTAAAGGACACATGCAAAGAAAAAAAACATTTTTTTAAACAGCTTAGATGGAAAAAGGATATCATAAAACGATTTTACAACGAAGAAAAAACAATTTTAGAGCTATATTTACGGCGCTATACGAATTTGTAGTTGACGCCCGCGGACGCCACGGAAAAGTGGCCCTTATTTATCACGTGACGGGCCCATATTTGTCACGTGGTGCTCGCGCTCTTTCGGAAGCTTCCTATGGCCTCTAAAAGTAACTTATTCATCTTTGTTTGAAGTATAACAAAAAACTAAGATTAGTAAGTAACTTTTAGAGCCCAAAAGAAACTCCTGAAAAAGCGCAAGCAGACGTGATCGACCTGTGCGCCGGTCAGATGACGGCGGCGGCGCCCCGAACCAGACGAACTTGTGCGGCGGCGGCGACGGCGGCGTGGAGAAACGCGTTGAAGCGGCGTTCGCACAACGCTCAGCCATAGAGTTATTACAATAAACGCTAGAGGCTCAGCTGGCGCTAGTGTCTACGGGACTTCCGGTTGCAAATTGAAGCAGACAGCATGCAGTCTACTTTTCATGTCTTCCTGTGTATTCCTATGGGAAAACGCGCGTGAATTTTGTCTCTTCGCCGTAAAATAACATGAATAACTTTTGTCATTTCAGTTGTACCGGATAGTATGTACCTTTATTAATATTGTGAAAGTGTAATGGGTTTAGTTACAGCATTTTTTCTTTACCGCTGAACGATGTTAAACTTCGCTATATTTCAGGCCCAAACCTCTGTTCCATGGCAGGTATGTAGAAACGAGCGACGATTCTAAGCAAAATAACGATAGAAAGGAATGTAAAGTGTGTTCAAAGTTCGCCAGCATTTTGTTGGTGCTTATATATTGTTAATATGCCCGCCCTATCACTATATGAAAATGACCCCGTCGTGCATCTTTACGAGTGATTAAAAAAACGTTCGAAACGTAAAGAATAAAGTGCGTGGGCTACTAAAGGTATGCTTTCTTATTATTTCCTATGTCGGGCAGTTTTTATCGGGCACCTGTAGCTGACTTCTCCCTATTTGCAAAGATTTGGAGCGTGCGGTTGATGATTTGAACATGCATCTCTGCACATATTCATGAGCATGAAAGCAAAGCAGAACTTATTTATTGCAAATCGAACTATATTACGTGGCTTTCAATTTATTTTGATCGTCTGTGTGCACAAGGAGTTACTTATCCAGTGTTGCTGCGTAGTTCTTGCCGTCTCTCTTGGTTTTCCGCATGCCCTTCGTTCGTTTGGCACGTAGGTATATCCCCCATGCTGGAAAGCGTCGACGCCGTGTTCGCGCTAACAGTGTCCGACAGTGCACATAAATACACGTACGAAGCGGTTTTAACACCGTTTTTCATGCCACGAATTTCAAATAAAAATGCTGAAACTGACCAATTATTTCGTCTGCGTGACTGAGAAATGTTCCAATGTGCCTAGTACATACAAATTATTCGTGATATTTGCTCTTATAATCGAGTGCAGAGAGAAAATGCACTCGCTTTTTCCCATAGAAATGCATTACCGGAAGTCAATTTCTGACTGCTTGCTGTCTGCTTCAAAATGCAACAGCACACTAGCGCCAGCTGAGCCTCTAGCGTTTATTGTAATAACTCTATGCGCTCAGCGTGCGGCGGCGGCGTGGCTTTACGGCTCCGGCGACGCAGGGCGGCGGCGCGCGGGCCTACCACGTGACCGGCGGCGGCTCCGGCGGGCGCCAACTACAAATTCGTATAGCGCCGTAAATATAGCTCTAAATTTTTTTTTCTTCGTTGTACTGTCGACCGCTCCCAGAGCCGTTTATACTGAGAGAGTTTGGCCTTCTTAAGGAGATTTTGACAGCCTGACAACCACAGCAGCGTAGTCTGACAACCAGGGGATGACTACTTTCGTCCGCCATATTGTGGCTCTGACTCATAGGAACTCTACGCGATTTCTCAGGAATGAACAAGACAAAGAAGTAACGCCATATTGTGTTACCGCGAAAACCGCTTGTTCTAGCGGCCAACAAGCTCCGCCCATTGGCCAAACTCTCTCAGTATAAACGGCTCTGACCGCTCCGTGCTATCAGCGCCATAACGCGGCTGCTGTGGCGGCTCGCTTTCTTATAGCGCGCTTCACCGAGATTAAGCGCTTGGATCGAGCGCTGTTCTCAGCTCTGCTGCTAGTCCCCACAGAAAGCGCGAGGATTGGGGAAGGAGCCTTTCAGACGCTGTCGGTAGACAATGTGAATTAGTAGTTTTTTGTTGTCATATGTGCTAAACCGGAAGGCTGCTGAACAAATCAAAAAGCAACTTATGCTTTCCGCTTCTTACAAAGAAGAACACAATATTGTTTCATTTGTGTGATGGGTCAGCAACCGCGTCGCACTTGCGACGATGACGATGTTATATCAGCCACGCCCACAAAACGAGATGCCGAAATCGAAACCCACTTCCGCCACGGCAGCCGCGTATGGCGCTGATAGCACGGACCGGTCGACGGTCCGGCGTTCACCTTCATATCGCCGGCGGGTGTGCACCTATATATGTGCTATCAATTGATACCAATTTAGTTTATTTTTATTTTGACAAGCTATTTTATACACAGATTTAAATTTCATCGAAAAAGTTAATTTAGCTGTAATTTCTGCCCATGTTATTAAAAAGGCAATTTTTTATTCCTTTTTTATTTCGTTTCTATTGTTCCCAACGACGTGATATTTCTGTGCGTATAATAAAGGTTCTTCTTTTTCTTGTATTTTCTGTAGAAGTACTGAAACAAGGATACATGCACCCGAATCGGCAAAAAAGAGTTTCACAAATTGGCTCTACTTCAAGGTTTTATAGCCTTAAAATGCCAAGGGCACTGGGGTCGGACGCGTTTGGGAAATGGAGGGGTGACGGAGTGAGTGAGTTAAAACATGTATTTATATTTATCAAAGAATCACCCGCCTTAGTCTAGTTAACCTGAGTAGATGCGGTAGTGGGCACCAGATCATATAATGTAATAAACCAGCAATCGAGGATGGCTTTCCAAAGTTCTGATGAGCCCTTGTGTGTGGCCCATTCAACTGGCGCCCTCTCTCATTTTTTTTTAATGGTGGCGGAGAAGGAAATGGTAGAGAGTTATGTGGACGTGCCCCTATTAGGAAAAAGGTATCTGCTTCTTCCCTTCCGCGGTTCTGGCATTATTGCCAACGCACGCTTTTTTATATTATTACGCTCGCAGAATGTATGCTAAAAAAGAGATGTTTACTTGGTACGAGGAGTTTAGTCTATTTTAAGGAAACACATCAACTCTGCTGAAGTTGGATCGACGCAGGCACACGGACTATGAGGGGACTAGTCTCTGGCGGAATCCGAAGGAAGTTTGGCGCTAGGTAAATGGCAGGTCTGGACTAAAACAAAGTCCAGAATAACGTCAATTCAAAGCGAGCGATTTATTACAGCCCCAGCGAATATTGCACAAACGTTTGCAGCTTGGTTTAGTTATCTTTACAAATGCTACCGTAAGCGGAATTGTCCTGATGAAGGGGGTAGATCCCTCGATGTCTTTTCTGGGGTCGATTTTACAGTGTCAGATGTTTTGGTCGCCATAATGAAGCTAAGTGATTCAATGTGGGTGGGTCCTGACAATATTCCTGGTCCCATTGTTACGACCTTCGCAGAGCTGTTCGCACCTAAGCTGTCGGCTGTCTTTAATAAGTCAGTAAGGTCTGGTGTGTTTCCAGACTTATAGAAAACATCTAACGTTGTACCGGTTTATAAATCTGAGAAAAAATCGGACGCCTCAAACTACCGACCTGTGCCGATACTTTGTGTGTTTTCGAAGGCTTTTGAAATTGGGATGCACTAATAAATGTCTTACTTTTTGTTTTGTTTTAGAATCATCATTGTCGCATGCAGTGTTGGGAAGTACTTTAAGTACATTGTACTTAAAGTACTACTTCAAGTAGGTTTAGGAAACTTGTACTTTACTTGAAGTACATTCTTTGAGTATGTACTTGTACTTTACTTAAAGTATTTTTTTTTCTGGTACTTTCCGAGGAAAGTACAATTCCCGACTTCAAAGTACATTTCCCAAATTTGGTCTTGTTAAATTTGTATCACGAAATGATGCTTTGTCAACTCCGAAGAAACACTGGGAGGGATATTCTACTCTCACCAGAGACGTGAGCAGACGACGCATCGCTCCGCTTGTGCGGGGGGTGGCTTTCCAGTAGCCTTTTGAACTCCCGTTACTTCTCGGTCGGTCAGCGCAAGCGAGGAGGTTTAAAATATTAGAAGAGCAAAATTAATCATTCATAATGTAGCACCTGAAACTGTGGTGCGGAACAATTAAACTTTAAAGTCGAAGAAAATGACAACAGAGGAGAACGTCATAATGTTTTGAGACATTCTCTTTTGTCTTTGCCTTCAACTTGAAAGTTCCTTAATTTTTTCGCACCCCAATCTCAGGTGTCACATTATGATTAATTATCACCAGCTCGCTTTCACACTCACTGCTTTTTTTTTTTTTTTTTATTAAAGAGAGGACACTCCTCTATGAGAGGACTGCTTGCGGAAGCTATGGGGCTGACGTCATGCTTTTTCCTAGTACATTTAACCATTTTGGGTGCAACAATCGAGTGCACGCGGTGCCAAATTCAGAAGAGGGACTTCGAATTCGGCTCTATTCCTGAAAATAACTACTCTTTGGCCACTTGACTTTATCAAATATTTGCCGCTGTTTTTGAAAATAGGTCATGCACCCCTGATTACCCCTGGGCAGTGCATACCAGTTAAAAAATCACTGTATAGGGCAATTAAAGAACATCATGAAAGATTGTGTTAAAATACTTGTACTTTACTTTTAGAGTACATTGTACAGGGTGTCACAAAAGAAAATTTACACGGTCTTATTTGCCGCAAAAATAAACTAGGCACCGCCGAACACTCATTCTCCGCCCAAAGGTAGCGCTAGAGGTCACAACCAGATGCCAAAGTTTCAGCCCGATCCGATAACTTAATCAAAAGTTATAAGTGATTTTCTGAAAATGTCAATGGAAAAATGGCGGCCGACGGAGTTTTCGAACACATGGGGCTCTATGGCACCAGAAACTAAAAACGGGCAAAAATGGGCTCCATTTTCCCATTGAAATTTTCAGAAAATCACTTTTAACTTTTGATTAAGTTATCGGATCGGGCTGAAACTTTGGCATCTGATTGTGACCTCTAGCTCTACCTTTGGGTGGAGAATGAGCGTTCGGCGATGCCTATAGTTTATTTTTGCGGTAAAAAAGACCGTGTAAATTTTCTTTTGTGACACCCTGTATTTATAGTACTTTACTTCAAGTACATTGCACCCAATGTACCTACTACTTTACTTAAAGTACATCACGTCTCATTTACTTTGTACTTTACTTAAAGTACCTTTAAGATGTACTTTGCCCAACACTGGTCGCATGTCAGTACGGTTTTATGCCGGGTCGGTGCACAGTCACCAATTTTACGTGTTCTATGAATATCGCTGCACCCATTGTGAGTAAGCCTAGTTAGCGTGCTGTAATCTATTTTGACTTGAGCAAAGCATTCGATTTAGTAGACCATAATTTTTTTCTTGAACAAATTACAGCGAATGGGGGCGAGAGGATCAATGCTTGCTTGTTTTTCTTGTTAGCTAAGAGGCCGCAAGAATAGGGTTCGAATTGAAGGTGTGTACTCTTCATAACACACCTCTTCTGGTGTCCCCCAGGACTCGGGTATGGAACCCCTATTGTTCACATTGTTTGTCAATGATGTACAGTCGTGCTTACCCTTTCCGGATGACATGAAGATATTTCGAGAAATCCAGTCAGAGGCGGACTGCCACGAGTTGCAGGGGGATATCGAGAGAATCGGATACTGGTGCTCGGTCAATAACTTAGTACTCAATAGAACAAAAACGAAAGTGATCAGTTACAGTCGCAAAGTGGTACAAATTATGCTCCCCTACGAAAAAGAGTGCGTAAAAATTTCGCGGACAGAAATAATTCGACATCTGGGTGTTTACTTCGGCTCAAAACTGATCTTTCACTCTTATGTAGAAATAACATTTGTGGCTGTGGCTGCAATGAAAACGCTATGAGTGATCAGCCATATAACGAATAAATTCTCGCAGCGTTTTGTCTTAGTTGTTTTTTGCTTTTTAGTTGAAAGTCTTTCAGCCTTTTGTAGTTATCACACTGTTCTAACGTCTGTGCTGGTCCCGCTTGGAATATGCATCTGTAGTCTGGAACGGGTTGGCGAGATCAAGCAAAGTTTTTTAGTTGACCGCGTTCAAAAGAAATTTGCCTACATTCTTAATTACCGATACTTGCAAGACGAGCCATACAGTCAATCCAGTGTCTGTAGCCATTATAATATGAATATTTTGTATTACCGCAGGTTCTTTGCTGACATTTGATTTCTCTTTAAATGTTTGCACCGCGGGAATGATTGTCCTCAGATCAAGCTCGTTATAACAGACCTTGATTTTGACCAAGACTTTGGTCTGTTGTAAAAGGAGTATGTTGTATGCAGATATGAAGTTGAGTCAACGGCGCACAGAGGAAAACCAACTGAACTTCACAAATCGGTATGTTATATCCAAATGTCTGTTGTAACCAGGTCTGTTGTAATGAGCTTAGACTGTATTTCGTTGCGTGTGCCACAGTACAGCACTGTGGCTAGTAGCGCATTTTATTCCCCAGAGACAAGTATGTTGAACCCTGTCACCCGAATGCAAATGAAATACAATGACTTTGCCGAAAAACTAGACATATTCAACGACAGCATTTTAAGTCTTCGCGCGCCTTTAAGACTATTGCGACTCAGTTGATAAATTTCTTAATTTTTGTTTTTATTTTTTGTTTGCCACGGTCGTTTTTGGAGCATATTGGTGAATGTACTTTTGTGGACTGATTAGGTGATTTGTATTTATCTGCATTGATGCTTGTCTTCACTTATTTTGTGTCATTGTCTTCGTGTCGCTTTTTATGCCTTTTTACGCCTTGATTTCCCTCTCTTGTATATAGTCGTTGCCGCGTTTTCCTCGTGTTTAAAAAAAGATGCCACCGGCTGTTCTTGAACACACAATAAGCACTATAATTATAATTATTTTAGTAGTTGTAGTACTAGTAGTAGTAGTAGCTAGTAGTAGTAGTAGTAGTAGTAGTAGTAGTAGTAGTAGTAGAAGTAGGTAGTAGCAGCAGTAGTAGTATTTAACCTAAGACACTTGAATCGGGGAGAATGTTGTTGGTTACCTCAGTTTAGCATATATCTAATATTTTGCCCCTAATTTTGCCTGTTCTTTGATTTGTTATGTTATTTTACCCGCAAAGAGCGCAGCAACTCAGTCTTAACGGTTCTTAAACCCGGACGGTATCTAGAAACGCTGGACCTAGTGTTGCCGATAGCATTCCATTTTCCTAGGTGCCGCAGCTTCTTGCACTCGAACTTGCGTAAGTTTTAACAATGACTGGCGTTCACAGATTTGGTTGAGTTATCAAACGATGGCCGACATAAAAAGGAGATATATCAGTGTGAACATTTTCCCTTTATGAAACATTGCAACATGGACCTGCTAAGATTAGCTTTGTAATAGGCTCATCGAGATCAGTTTTTGCTTTGCAATTTCATCTGTGAGCGAGTGCAAAAACAAAGACAAATTGGTACAGCACATGTAGGCACAGACTGCTTGCTTTGAATTTATCTTGATTCATTTTAGACGGGGTGAATAAAATGATGTAATCTCCGTTTTGACTTTCAGAAACACCACGAAGGTCTCCTAAATAGACCTAATCGTGTATATTCTGATTACGACATTCTTCTGGCGATTCCTAATTACTTTCACGGCACGTGTCATATTTGGAATTTGAATAAAACAATGAAGATTGTCCTTGTGCTATACTAAGTGGCCAAGTCCAATACCTAGACGCTAACCTTTCCTGTACGGTACAAATGTCACAGTTTCACGCACTCAAGGGAGTCTGCAGTTGTGTCCATTTTCACAGCACGTATCTTCATGCTTAGGAAATTAATCGGGAATTACCGGAACGCTGACAGAAATCAGTATCTAAAGCTGGCATCTCTCCCGACTCGGTGACGAATTCACAAAATCTTGACGACACATTGAGACAAAACTCACCACACTCGAAGCAGAAGCAATAGGCAGGGATGAATCAGCTGGTTAGTGTTGTCTTATAGACAGCAGCTAATTTCCTAAAAAATATCTCAACTGAATGCAACTTCTTGTGTCTTTTTTAATTTTTTTTTTTTTCAGCTCTGATTGTTATTTGTTTGTTGTTTTTTTTTTTTCGCCGACAGGAATCTCCGTGGAGTCGTGTTTAGTTCGCTCCGCCACCAAGAATTCCTTCCTTAACTTCCCTGAGCATATCAGGCTTGGAAATTATACTTTGGCACCAACTTGAGCTCAACTTACTGGCACGTACAGCACGCAGCGTTTTCAGCCAGGCGTGCGAAGCAATTCTGGCCAAAGCACGTTAGTATAGCTCATTGCAGTAGTGCTGTGATGGGGCAATGGTGACCTCAGCAGATGCACATCGAGGTTCTGTTTCACAGAGCGAAGACGTTTATTTCGATATATCTTATTTTTATGTCGACCATCCTAATGAGATGTCATCAAATCTGTGAGCGACAGCCATTGATAAAACTGGACATATATAACTTCGAATGTAAAAAGCTCGAGCAGAGGACTGGAATGATAGCTCCAACACAGAAGTTGTAAGTCAGCGCTTGTGTTTGTCTCTGTGTGTCTTTCGTTTTGTCCTCGTCTTGTGTAACCTCAAGATTACTAAAAACGATAGAAAAATGAGAAATAAATAAAAATTACCGTTTTTTAACAAAGCGGGTTCAAATAATGGCCAAATTAATTTTTTTGCCCAAATGTAAAAATGAAAATTAATTATTTTCGGAACATAAATAAACTAAAGTGATACCAGTCGGTAAAACATGTATAGGTCAACGGTAATTTAGTACTTAATAACCAAAATATACAATGAATCCTAAAGTAAATTGCTCCAAATATGTCACCAAAACGTAGAAGAAGCGATGTTTGGCATTTTGTTTATTTCGGATACAAAATAGGCCAAAAGCACTTTAATTTAAAGGAACAAATAGGCCAAGCGTTGAACATTTTGTAAAAAAATTACTGTGAGTGTATTTATTTTTTCTGTTTATAGCAACCAACTAAACTAGGTACAAAAATCAAGCAGCTTAAGTGCAGCGTTTCACCTTGCTCCTCTTTAAAGTTTTTGTGAAGAAATTTGAAAAAAGTAAAAACGTGGCCTTGTTCGTTTTAGATATGAGAATATATATGGGATTCCTTGTTTTCGCAAAAATTTGAAGAAATAAAACTACGAAAAACACTCGCCGGTAAAATTTTCGTCTATTCGGATTTATCTTAAACACTCAGAACTTTTACGTCATGGTGATAAACTGAAAAGTAGGGGTGTGCGAATATTCGAAATTTCGAATACGAATCAAATATTTTCCTTATTCGAAACGTATTCGATTCAAAAATTGCACATTCGGAAGTTCCCGAATATTCGACCAAAGCCGAGTATTCGAGAAAAGCGGCGAATATTCGCACAAACTTTGAATATTCGAGCAAGTAACGAACAATCTGCGTCCCACACATTCCCCTACGAATATGTTTATTCACTGAGAAAGGCGTGTGAGGCGTGGGTTATCGGTCTGCTCCGTTTCTATCTGTCCGATGGCACCAAGACAGGATCAGTTTCGGTTTATTTTCCACCAAGCCCTTTGTTGTGTGGCCCTTTTGTAGCATTATGTAGTGTAATTGCGCGTTCTATAATTGATACAATAAATAAACCTCGAGAGTTAAATACAAATATAAAATAAATCTCGAGAGGGTTATCTAATCCAAATGTTTGAAAAGTAAAAAAAAAAAGAAAAAGAAAAAGCTAGGTGCGAACAGAACATTGCATCGCCATTGACAACAACTCCTGCCACTCCCGCGCAGTGAAAACTAAGGGTGTCGCGAACCTGCCCATGTTCGAGTTCGACCAAGTTCGATTGTTTCAAACCTTCAACGTGATGTTCGACAAAGGTTCGACTGAAGTTCGACTTCTGCGCGCAAACGCGAAAATTAAAAAAAAAAAAATTAGTTGACTCCATCTGGCGGAGGAATAGTGCAATATTTGTTGGGCTTATTGGCATCACTAGTTCTCATTAAAAACTAATGAAAGCGTTAAAAACGCATATTTTCGCTTTTATATGGTGTAATGTAAACATTGGTAACCATTTTATGCAATATAAAATAAAGTACATTCTAAATCATTTGTTTCCCAAAATTCGAAATATTCGTGGAGCAGCCGGGCAACACTGTCCATAAGTCGAGCTTCTTCGAACGTTAGTGAAATTTCGCAGGTTTCCCGAGTGAATACTGGCGGAAATGTTGTCACGTCGCGTAGGAAGCGCTTTCTTTCTGAATACGTTGAGCAGTTTTTTCTACACGATAATTTGTTATGAGTCCATTACTAGAAATATCTTTAGCCTGCTGCAGCCCAGTAAAATGCAGTTGCATTGATTTATTTTAAAAAGGCAGTAAAACCTGTTGTTACCTCCTGTTTTGCAATTTTTTATTACTAGACGCATATTCGATATTCGATTCGATATTCGAAGCCCGTTTTTTGTCTTATTCGTATTCGATTCGTATTCGAAAATTTCAATATTCGCACACCCCTACTGAAAAGCAAATGAAGACGGTGTTTTACAGATAAGCTTTGTCCGAGCACTGGGTTAGTGGTCCTAAGAAAAGGCCACATCAGTTGTTCTTTTTTAGTCTGGATAATTGACAAAACGGAGTTTCAAATTTACCTTGTCAGGGTTCATTCAGTACAACGGGTTAATGTACTTCTGGGCGACGACAAATTCACTGCTCTGGTGTCCAGTTTAGACCATACCTTTTTGCTTCTTAGAGGGCCTGTGTTCCTTTAACAGAGAAAGTTTCGGTTTCATAGGCTTCATAGGGGGGTGGGGGGGGATGAAGCTTTTATGCTTTGCAAGGACTACGTCCATGAGTATGGCTATTTCAAAGTACCGACGTTTATTGAAGCCACTCTTGTTTGCAATATTTGTCGTGGGGCAGTTAGTTAGTACTGACAATCGCAAGGGCACTGGGGCGTTTCCAGCGTCGGCCCAGTAGGATCTTACCGGCAGACCGGTACCGCCCCATTCCCAAACCGGCGAGTTGTGCTACTTGGGTAATGCCAAATGTAGCTGCAGAAAAATAACTCGATACCGGTGAGTTTTTATAAATTTAGTACACGTTTATGTCACAACATTAATTTTTACGTTCAATTTTCAAATCTTTGAACATTATAAAATTAAGGTCTGCATTCTGGAGCACTTAGAATTTAACAAAGATAGGCTCCAATAAACCCCGAATTTCAGGTGAAAAATAAAATTCGAAAAACACCATCCGAATTTCACTTAAATAATCTCCGAAAACACGCAAGCCCAGCTATAGTTTATAATATTTTTAGGCAAAGGAAAGCACCATTTTATCACGAGTTTCAAATGAAACCATCTTACTGACAAAGTTCGTCTGAGCACAGCGTAAGTATCCCTGAAAAAAGGCCGCATCAGTTTTTTTTTTGTTTTTGTTTTCGACTATGGTTATTCACTAAAATGTGTTTCCCGTTTATCTCGTCAGGGTTTGTACAGTACAACCAGTAAATGTACTGCTGGGCAACGACAGAATCACTATTCCGGTTTCCAGTTTGGTCCATACTATTCTGCTTCTTAGAGAAGAGATTATGTCTTTTATGACAGCGAAAGATACAAAAAGGGGGAAGAGGGAGGGAGGGGGAGGGGGGGGGGGGCGAAGTGTTTATGCTTCCGAACGACTTCGCCTAGGAGTTTGGCTACTTCAAAGTACCGACGTTTATTGGAGGAACACTTGTTTGCAAGATTTTTGTATTTGTTTTTGCAGATTCTTGTTGTGCAAAGGGCGCGAGGGAGGGAGGGGGGGGGGGGGTTAAGGCAAAAGGCGCAACTGCCTGACAAGACATTAGCCCCCTCTTGGTATGCAGTGGGCTACATAAAGATTGAAGACGAAAAAAAAAAGACAGATCATACAGAAATTATAAATAGGTTCAAACCCCAAATCAAATAACAACGGCCAAGTAGTAAAAAATCAATAGCATAGAGACACTAAAACATGTAAATAATAAACATTTTCACGGAATAGTCTGACAGTCTATGTAAAACATGCACACGTTTGTACTTGGGTCAGTGGACAAATGAATGTCGAATACATGTGGCAAAAAAAAGAGAAAGAAACACCCACAAAACAATAACACTTTTTGTACAATAACAGTGTAAAAACCAAAAAAGGCAAACTCAAGATCACTTAAGGCCAGGTTATTTAAGGCAAATTCAAAGGGCAGAAATATCAAGAAAGATTGAACAGGAGCTAACAAAGTGTGAAAAAAAAAGATCCAAAAAAGGCTTGTTTTACAATCTCGTTTAAATTGGAGTATAGATATATCAAAATTTAATTCAATGTCATAACGATTCAAAATTGTTGTTGTCAAGAAAACTAAAGCTTGCCGTCCGTAATTCATTCTTGTAGTAGGTACCTTACGTTTCGTTAGTCGAATATTGTATACTGGTGTTCGTTCACTTTCAGGTGTTAAGAAGGCTCTGTTCCTGGGCAATAATTGAAGTAATAAATTTGATTTGTCTTAAGCATATCCTGTATAAAAACAAAGGTTCAGTACTCAGATTTCTCTAATCCCCTTCGTAGTCCCCGAGAATACGTACAATTTTAAGGACTAATAATTTATTATAATGTGTGGCATTTCTCGTTCCCCAATCCAAAATAAGTAGCTTAGTTTTGAAAAGAATAAAGAGTTATGCATATTTTTAGCAGCGAATTCGGGATAAAATTTTTGATTTTATACAGTGTGCCTATAGTTCCCCCCAGGTCATCTTTTAGCTTGGAAATATGACCCCTCTATGACAATTCTTCACTAAACCAAACACCAAAAATGTTTGCTGGCTTACTTGCTCATGTTCCAAGCCTTCACATTTTATGGTTATGCTATTGTCGTCTCGTTTACTTACTGGTTTGAAAATATGTATTTTGTTTGAGTGTAATTGCAATCTATTTCCTTGTCAACATTGTCACAATTTTAACTGATAAGAGTCTGCAGCTAGTTCTACATTTTATTTTGTTTTTCCATAAAGAATATGTTAGAATCATTTGCGTACATGATTATTTCTTGGGTACCAGCTACTTTGCTCGGATCATTTATATATATTAAAAATAATAGGGACCTTAGATTGATTCCTCGGGAATACCATTTGAGTATGAAGAGGGTATTATTTTTATAGTTATATTCTGATACCAATCCGTCAAACAACGTTTTAGTAGTTTTTATGCAATTTTGCGGGTGCCGTATTATTCAAGCTTCTAATAATATTTCACGCTGCACAGTATCAAATGTTTTTTTTTAGGTAAAAAAGCCAGAGAGTATATAATTTACTTTCAATGTTCACAATTATTTTGTTTTTAATTTCTAGGAGAGATTGCTCCGTAGATTTATGGTTTTGAAACCCATGTTGAGAAGGAGTTATGACATTGTGTTTATTACAAAAACATTCCAGTCTATTTTTATAATAGTTTGAAATAAAAAAAACGATAAAGCAGAAATTGGTTTATAATTGCTGATGTTCCCCTTCCCCCCCCCCCCCCCCCCTTTTTGTAGACCGGATGAATTCTGGCACTTTTAAGTTTGTTGGAAAAATTCTGGTTTGTAACATTTCATTTGCTAAGTTGGAAAGAACCGAACTTATTAACGGCGCTACATATTTTCTTCGTCTACTCCGGCGTCATGTTAATTTTTAATTTTTTTTTTTTATAATTTAAATTATTTCTGGACGTGACAGCGGCACCAACAATATAGAACCAATAAGGGTATTTATACACATGTTTTCGCCACTCCGATTTTCCTCTTCTAGTGTATACTGACCTACATTTATGATGAACTGATTCATCTTATATGCGGCTTCTTTCCCTGTTAGCTCTTATTACAACGAAAATTATCCTATAATGCTTTCTTTTTGCTTTGTTTTCGACAGGTCATTAATCGTGTCCCACAGCTTTCACTGGTAATCATATGTGCTCTCAAATTTACTCTATACATACGCTCCTCTTTTTTTTCACTTTAAGTTCAGTTTTTTTTTTTTTATTTTTGAATTCATGAAGCAAGTTTATATATCGACTCTGGATGAATGTATGATGCATTTTGCTCTTATCCCTTATTCTTTTATACATAAGATAAGTGACCCATGGCTTTCTCTACTTTCTTTACTGGTGTTTACCGATTTAATAAGAAAATCGTCATTGTAGTACTTTTTTAACCATTTCAAAAACAATGAACAGGCTACATTGGCACTGTCCTCTGAGGACACAGCATTCTAATCTGCTCTTTCGATAAGACTAGAGATATTCGCGAACAATTTTGTATTTATTTCTTTGCAAAAGTATCATTCGTTTGTGTTTTTTTTTTCTTTTAGATTTTGAGCTTAAGCAATAAATAGACAAATGGTCACTAATATGCCAAGAGAAAACGCCTGATAGAGTCTATTTTTCTTTTATAATCGTAAGACAGATGTCAAGCGAAGTCACCATATCGGCAGTCACTCTAGTGGGTGCGTGATTAAATTGACACGAACATATCGGTTTATGATGTCGCTTAATTTTCTCGCATTTACATCTTGCGGAATTGTGTTGATATTAACGTCTCCAAATATCACAAATGAGGTGCCGTTTAAACCGACATAACGGAGTGGTTCAGAGCATTTGAATTCCTCGTTTAAAGATGAACGATCAACATATTCGCATCTAGTAGAAGTGACAGCCATTGATGCATCTAGGGTGCTTTTTATAACAGAAATTTTAAGTTTTTCTCTTCTCGTTAACAGTCCTTGCAACGTCATCGATGCACGTAATTCGTAGTGCGTCCGTTTTTGTTTTTCATTTTGGTTCGCGTAAATCTTTTTGCCGGCCGACCACACGAACCCCTACCTCGCTCTACGATTTTGTGTGATGACCGCTCAAGCAATTTCTTGTTGACACTCTTTAGGTGTTCGTCGACGCATACAGGTCATGAAGTCCTTGACGCACCCGACAGGTCATGAAGGCCTTCCTAAGTCAATAGACGCAGTTGTTAACTACTTTCTGTCCTTTTGCAGGACCTTGTTCCTCTTCTTACTATGGACAAAAGCTACGATGATGTTTTTGTGCCCCGCCTAAACGTTGGCTCGCGATGGCAGACGTCAATGTCAGAGTCACTTATCGGTTCGTCAAAGAAACTGCAGATTCGGTTAACAAAATTATTGGGGTCCCTCTGAGAGGGTAGTGCCCTGATTTCTAAGTTTAACTTTTGATATTGCTCAAGTTTATTGTGAAGCAGTTAGTACTGACAATCGCAAGGGCGCCTATGTCAAATGCAGCTGCAGAAACATCTTTCGATACCACTGAGTTTTATAAAATTGAGGGTACCTTTTTCCACAATTTTCAAGAAAAAACTGGAACACGGTAAAATGAACGCCCCCATTTCAAGGAATTTTCAATCTAACAAGAATAAAATCCGACAAACGCCCAATATCCAGCGAAAAATAAACTCTGAAAAACACCCTCCAAATTTCCCGAAAAATGAGCTTCGAAAACACGGAACCTAAAACGACGAAGACGAGTCGCGAGACATACGCTTAGACTTTCACACATCACGAGCAGCCACTCAAATTGTCCATCTTCCATGCACTGCTCGGGTCACCCTGACCTCTGTAAATAGATTTAGCTGTAAATACAGGTCATGTTCCTAACAGATTTGGCGAAGAGGAAATCGGTAGCAACGAGCAAGACTCCGGCAACTCACCACGATGAAAAGGATATCACTAAGGTTCGAGGTTTTCATAGCAAGCAAGCTGGAGACATGTCAGTTAATTCTACCTTCAACGGTTGCAGTGTCTGCGGTGACGAAACTTTTAACATTTTCCATTCTCTCCGCGCGCCCAAGACACCGCCCGAAACGGACTACGCAGGCATCATTAAGAAGCTGAGAAACCACTTTGCCCTGGAGCCTTCGGAAATCGTGGATTTATCCAAGTTGCAAGAGCGGATTCGGCGTATCGTAAACCCATGGCAGAATTTCTTGCAGATTTATGCCATATTCTAGTCCCCCGCAATTTCGAAGACGTACTCGACAGACGCATACGTGACCAGATTGTCTGCGGAGTTAGATATGAAGCCTAACATAGATGTCTGCTTTACGAAACAGAACTTACGTTGGCTCAAGCAGAGAAGTTGGCTATCACGGCTGAAAGTGCAAAACACAACGCTATAGAGATTCGGGCAGCGTCAAAGGATGCCAGAAAAATCCACAGCGTGGCGAAAGACGAACCTGGGCCGTCAACGCCTGAACAACGCTGTAAGCCGAAGCAGAAGCGAGGGACTTCAGCATGCTATCGATGCAACGGGGATCATCATCCGCAAGACCGCCACTTCATAAGCGCCACATGCTTCTTCTTTGGCCGCAAGGGGTACATCGTCCAAACCTATTTCCAGAAGAAGGTAAAGAAAGGACCGTCTCCTAGACCAGGACAGGGAACGCAGCAAGCCGATCAGACAACCATGATACGAAAGCCAATGGCGGTGGAGGTAGACACTGGATCTAAGTTCTTTCTCATAAGCAAGAGTACAATGAAGCAACTTCGCATTCCGAGGCAAGGGCTACAGCCATCAACTTTTGCTTTGCACACCTACACAAAAAACAACGTATTTGGACAAGTACTTGTCGAAGTACAAAATATAGAGAAGTCTGCCACACAACCACACCTAGTAGTCAAGGGAAAATAAGCAAGTCTTCTTGGACGAAACTGGCTCAAGCCACTTGAAATCGAACTCAAGGTTGTTCACGGAAGTGCAGCAAACAATGTAGCAGCGGGTTCCAAATTAGTTAAAGTGTCTCGACACCTGCATTGAAAAGAATTAGGGACCACTTACACATGTGAAATTCGACGCCCTGCAGCATGAAACTTCCACAAGGGAAGAGACGCTTTTTGTGCTATGAGACCCAAAATTGGGGAAGCTGAATAGATCGCCCAGCAGGGAATCCTTGAACCAGTGAAACAGACAAAAAATTACATGGTCTGCACCAAGACTCTCGGTTACGTTCATCATGAAAACTAGAGAACACGTCTCAGGTAATGAGAACACCGGCATATGCTTTGTAGGAGAGGAGGTTTATAAAAGAAACTATTCCGCTCGTGTCAAGTGGCTGCCGGGAGTTGTCACGGCTGTAACTGGTCCCTTGTCCTGCTGGATTCAGACCAACAATGGACATTTCTGGCGTGGACGTATAGATCAGTTGCGTAAAACTGTAACGACAACGTCAGCAGCGGACACAAGAGCTAGCTTTTTTGTGTTTTCCGGCTGTACAAAAAGAAGTCCTCGAGGAATCAGACCCTATCGCCAACACCACACCAGCAGGCCAACCACCTGATGCATCAACAGCACCGTCCATTACACCTTGTTTGCTGTAGAAAGTCACCCAGTACCCTGCATAGCTAGATGGCGATGTCTTCATCTAGTAGGGAGGAGTGTTATGCATGCACCTAGGAGGTGCGGCTGCGTGTTATTCAATGATGACGACGGGTCGCGTGCCCAACACCCAAGATTTTGCGCAGCAGGAGCAGCCACTCGAACTCTTCATCTTCAATGCACTGTCTCGGCCATCAAGAAATCCTTAAATAGCTTCAACTGTAAATACACGTAGTGTTCATATTCATTTTCCCGGGTCGAAAATCACGGTTTTTCTTTCTCGAAAACGCCCGGAATAAAACAAAATGGTTTCGAGGTGCAGAAATTCGGAGGTCGATCGGCTGGACCCAGGCCGTTGTGGAAGTATCGGCGCAGGTTTCCCCAGTGTCGTATAAAGAGAAAACTTGTGAAGTCAACGGCCAATTTCGGCACTCTAATTGCATGGCGCGTTTCGCTAGCGTGTGAATCACTGAGGCGTGTTTACCTAAAGTTCACTCCCCCACCCCCTTTCTGCTTTCTCTCCATTATTAAACCAGGTGATAAGGCGTTCATGAAAAAGCGCCAGATTGCTGAAATTGCCCTGTTTACTTTCTTCACAAGTTTTTCCGAATACGCTCCCCGGTGACCGCCTTCAGGACATCAACACAGGAGCACGACATCTCTAAAAAACTCGTCAGACTACACGGCTTTGAATCCAGGTATATCCCATTTCAGGTGCCTTAAAATTTGCAAATGTAGGTCGACCTGTACCAACGAGGTCGGAGCGTTTACTTAGTTTTATCCGGAATGCGCCTTGGCTTGTCTCCGTACGGGGACTACGAATATACCTAAAGCTACTAGATAAGGTACACTTCAAAGTAACATCATTTGGATAATTTTATTGCTTAAAATCGGTTTTAAGTTATCAGAATCGTTATCCCAAATACCAGGAAATGTTTCGCTGACTTGCTTTTATCCCCAATTTTCTGGAACATTTTCGCCTTGTTCCCTCTCTCGGAAGTTTTCAGCAATCAATACTCTTTAAAAAAAAAATATTTCAGCCGAACAACTGCATAACTTAAAATATTTTCAGGAAACATTGTACAGGGTAAAAATGTTATACTATTTAATACTAAAAAACAAAAAAAAACAACTCAAAAACGCATATTTTTTAAATTTTATCTAAATCCGACATATTGCCGCGTGCGTGGCGGAGTTGGCAACGTACGGGGCTGCATCGTGTAAAAATGAGGTTTTAAGCCCACTCGAGCTCGGCATGGTTCCTTGTTTTTTTTTTTATCTTTGTTCGTTTGAAAATTTCCAGCTTATTTTAGGCTATAAGCGTGTGTTCGGTTTGAGGGCATTTTATCACGTGAATAAAAGCAGCGGTAACGCGGTGATGGAAGATGTCATAAAGTCACGAATAAATTTGAACTCGGAACACAAAATAAAAGTTTCATGAGGTGAACTTGTGACTACAAATTAAAGAGAAAAGTACCACGCGCCTTGCCTCGGCGACGAAAAAGCGACATACTTGAAGAAGCACGTGGCCGATTCTCTTTTACAAGCGATACGCTTAGGAATATTCTAAACAATAGCGCATAATTGCAGCATAAAGAATAAAAAAAAAAACTGGTGTTAGCGGGGTTTATACTCAGTTCTACCACGTGGCAGCCATGTGCTTTGCCAGCACCGCCACGTACGTTTTTGTTTATTTTTCTTTATTACATTTGGATGGAGATTATCTAGGTCCCTCGTAAGACCTCAGTCATGCGATAAAAGTACACCTCCATTTCTTTTGGCTTTGGACGTTACAAAGTACGCATCTACGAAGTGCATTTAAAAGATCTTCCCATTCTGGAACAGGACCATGGACTTTAAAGACTACTTGTTGCAAAAGTAGACGAAAGATTCCCCTTGAATGTGGGTCCGCATGCCGCGCAGCCACTTTGGATTTTCAAATACCGGATACTTTCACTCTCAAGAGTCGAATGGTTCTAGGCAAAAGTATAAACTCAAGAGTCGAATGGTTCTTGGCAAAAGTGTGAACTCATGTTCTAAACTTTTAGGCTTTTTACACAAAAAGAAATCAACAGTTCATGACACATATATGCCCTTCTACCTCAGTCGCATTTTAACTGGGAGGGTATTACTTTCAAGTTTGAAAGAGAAAAATCTTGCGGACGGGGGAATGCAATCTTTATTTTTTTGGCCCATGAAAGAACGTCCACAGACCTGAGAAGAGGCGCTTCTATAGAGGTGGCGAAAACAAGCAGTTTATGAGCTCTCGAGAAAATGTTTTTCTACTGACAAATGCAATAATTTACTCACACCGAAAAATTTCCCCTAAAGAAAGGAAAGAGGGTCACCGACCTCTATCAAATACCCTACAGGGGTTGTTATTCCGCTGGAGTTGAAGACACCAAAAGGAACAAAGACGATTTGACAATTTAATTTGTATAACTGTTCGTAAAAAAGGGTAATACTACTCCCTCAAAGACGTGAAAAGCTACACAACTTGACGCACGAACAGACGCGACGACCCGATTCCAACTTGGCAGACACAAAAAAAAGAGATTCTCACGTTATACCGATGCCCAAAATAAACGCCAAATAAAAGTTGCAAACACACGGGGATTATTATTTTTTTTTAATTCCAAGGCGATTTTAAGGAATAACTCGTAAAACGTACCCCAGTTCTGCAATCAAAAAACTATTGCACACTGTTGCACGAACGAAAATAGGCAGATCGCGGGACTTCCTTCGTTTAATACGCCTGACCCCCCCCCCCCCCCCCTCTATATTGGCAGGAACTTCCGACCAATACGATCTGCTTTTCTGGATGTGTTTACTGAAATGCCTCGGTGGCTGTCGGGCACGCAGGTCAAAAGAAAACTCACAAACTCGAGGGCGTCGTGGCACATGCCCATGCCGAAACACACAGCCATTTTTCCAGTTCACGGCAGCACTAGTAACATTACAAAATTGCTTTGTTAGCGGGACCGCCTTTGTAGTACTTCTCTTATCAGAACGAAAAATCGCTACGTCATCTGCGTACGCCAACAACTTCACTTCCGTACTACCAAGCGGAAAACCATACAGCCTATCGCAGTTTACACGTAAACAAATGGCTTTAAGTACAATGAGAATAAAGGCGACAGTAGGCACCCATGTTGGACAGATGAAGACAGAGGTATATTACATGTTCGATTCTTGTTTATAATGAATTTGGTGAAAAAATAAATATAAGACAGCGGTGTTACCGCAGCCGCTGATATGTTGCTTCCGCTCCCAACAGATCAACAACATATTGCTTATGCGTCATCATCCTACCGCCACGTTCAGTATAGCCACAACCCCTGCTTCCGGCGACAGCAAAATCCGGCGTCAGTCTTCAAAAGCGAGACCACAGCGACTGTCTCGGGCTCAGAGAGGCGATCGAAGTTGCCAAAAACATCAGCGCTGCGGCAGATACCTTGTTTTCGCTCTCAACGGGCACGCTCAAGGCGTTTATTTCCTACAAACACATTTTAGCAGCCGCTTAGATCGACTTCCTCGTTGAACGTTTGTGGTGTCATGCGGTATCGCTACCAACCATGAGCTGGCAAAGAAAATTCAGGAATTAAAGATTGAACTAAAAATTAAGAATGGTGAATTTGCCACAAAGATAAGGAAAGAGCTTGGAGTAGCTAACAATGAACAGTTCCGCACTCTGAGTAAGAAACTGCACGGAGATCAAAACAGTGTAACTTTTGCAAACAAATATTTTGAAGAACTAACATCAAAGTGCGAAAGTCTGATCAAGGACAACGCTCAACTAAATGAGAACAATCCGCAGTTGTAAACAAACAATGTATTCCATAAAAAAAACAGGTCACTTAAATCGAACAGTACTCACGCCTAAACATCGTTGAAATTCGCAGTATGCCCAACGTTTCGAGCGAAGAGCTTGGGGGTGCTTCTAACTACCTTTGGAAACCACATTAACTGTTTCAACGCTCAAACAAACATTGACACCATCCATCGGGTTCCTACACCAAGTCAACCGAAAGCTCATAACATAATCGCAAAATTATCTCGAGATAATAATGCAATTCATGCAAAGGTGCAAGCGAGCTGGACAAGAATGACGATAATAATCCCTGGAGAAGGGGAACAAGGGGGACAAAGCACAAACACAAATCTCCAAACACAGCTAGGTGACCGGTACGCTGCCGGAAAAATCCGCCTGGTCCTGGTATCGAACCAGGGACCTCTCCAGAGACCGCTCCATTGGAATTAAAGAGGTCCCTGGTTTGATACCAGGACCAGGCGGATTTTTTTGGTCGCGCACCGGTCACCTAGCTGAGTTGTATTTGTCCTTAGTTCCCCTTGTTCCCCTTCTCCAAGGATAATTATCATCATTTATCTCGAGAGATGTCAAGAATGACATTCAAAAGAAAGCACGCCTAACAATTAAGAACTTGAACCTGCATGACCACCTTTTTTTCTAAACAGAAACCGGTTTTTTGGGCCACCATTTCCAAAAAGGGAAGGGGGTGAATGCACTCGTAGTCCGATCAATGCATGATTAAACCCAAGAAAGCCAAAGGAAGCACGCTTCACGATATCGTTTCCCATGACGACTTGAGCATTTTTCTTAACTCCTAATATTGTCTCTGTCATTCTTTTTATATGCTTAACTTTATTTATAAAGGAATAATTGAACCTTAAGTCCCTTGATTCGTCCTTTTACAAGTAAAAAAAAACTAAACGAATGACGAAGCACATTTTGTAGGAACAATATGGCGCCATTCAGTTCACTCTTCTGTTGCGCCGCCACTCGCTTCCTAAATTCTGCACCACCAAGCAGACGGCGCGACAACAAATGTCACTATTTGTAGGAGCCTCTTATCTAGGAACTTTAGTTGAACCAAAACTATGTTCCCGGAAGACATCCACGTCATCCGAGTTGTCGACGCTTCATATGAGCATCATAAGCTTACACAGTCATTGGACGATCTACTTTGTTTATTATCTACCCTAAAACATGGCCTCCACTTCATCGCATTTTCTGAAACATCGCTTCGCAACAAAACGAATGACAACTTTATATACCAGAATATCACGTAATATTCAGTCATCGTCAAGCGACAGAAGGAACGTTCTCGTCTGCATCGCACAGGGGAGTTGCACCCTATATTAAAAAAGAACTAACTTTCAAATTTTGAGATGATATTCATACATCATATGCGATCATTATGAGTTCATATTTAAAAAGATCCTCAATTGACTAATGCAATTTCTGACAAAACAATAAATGCAATTTTTAGTATTATTTAACGTTCACCGAATAATTCAGTTGAAAAATTCTTACTCAGCTTAAATAAAACCTTCAAAACCATTTCAACAACAAATTCGAATGTACAAATTATGGGCAACATAAACAAAGACACCCCTGCTGGTTCATCGCTCACTTACATGTACCTAGATTCACTCGCCGATCAATTAATGCAACAATGCTTAACCACAACCACCCGCTTTAGTCACAAGACGCAACACTTTGGATGACAGAATCACATCTTATCACACACCAGATTTCACAATTGGCACAATTTCTGGTGACATAATCAATCAGGCACCCATTTTTGTCTGTTTCTAAGAGACATAATACGTACGTTAAAATCAAAACCACATTAAACACGAAACCATGGGAAACTGCTTATCCAAGCACCTACGGCTGACCTAAACCTAAACAAAAACGTAGCATCATCAAAAAGTTTAATCCAGGAAGGTACCAAAACAAGAATCATATCGCACCGATTAATCTAGGATAATCTATGGTTAACAAGCGAATTACGACTTTCTATTATTCACGAAAACAGCATTTAAAAAAATCTAAAACGCGATCCCTTTAATAAGCCTTCAAACTAAATACAAATTGCGTAATGTACATTTAAAAAAAAATTGCCGCACTTCAGTATTTTTTTTAACAAATTCTATGACGCTACTAAAAATCCCAGAGAAACCTGGAGAATGAGTAACTCTGCATTAAATAATAGAGTTTCTGAGCAAACCGTGTCAGCCTTAAACATTGGTCAAGGCAAACAAAAGGTGACCTTCTAAACCTCTGGCCCTGGATCAACAACTTCCTTTCCTCCATTCAATACTCGTGTGTCTGTCTAATTACAGACAATAAATAGCTCATATATTTAAGTACTACTGTTCAAATATTGATACAAACATACAGTATCTCCCATACAAAATTATATCCACTGACGCACCAAATATTCCCCGAAATCACGACACTTCCGCCCAGACGAAATTTACAAAACCATTAACTCACTAAAAAATACCTCGTCGTCAAGTTGCGACGGAGTAAAACTATAGAACTGAAACAAAAAGCGGTTACATCCTCGCACAGCCATTTAGTGACGTCATCAAAAATTTTCACTACAAGCACATACCCTGATTCACTCGCAATAAATAAAGGAATGTCGATATTTAAAAAGGGGACAAGTTAAAACCAGGAAACTACCGACCGATCAATATACCTCGTGTTCTTAAAAAAGGGATGAAAAACTGCTACTAAAATGGCTGAACAAGTTCTGCGCTAAACACAATTTAATCACATCGTCGCAAAATGAATATATAATAGAAAAATCAATAGAGCTAGCGTTATTAAGTCTGGTAGAAAAGACGAAACAAATTACAGAAATGAGGTTATTAACAATAGGAATTTTCGTAGACCTATCAAACGGCGTCTGACCTACCTAACCACGACAATTTACGAGAGAAACTAAATAGCCTTTCCACTTTGGTGAAGAAGGAAGACCAGCGAAGCTGTACTATGGTAGGAATGAAGTAATGGCCGGCCGCAAATCGGCAAGCCGGAGTGGAAAGGCTCGAAGGTTGCGCCATCTATGAGCGACGGTGGCAAGCGGACAACCGGCAAACACAACACTCTGGACAGCTACCGCCATCTATGAGCGACGGCGGCAACCAGAGTTTTGTGTCGACATTTCTTTCTGGGGACACGATCCTGAGGAAACTAGCCCTTAATAGCTCCGCTGTAAAAGGAAAAAAAATATAACAACAGAGCGTCGCGGGCGTCGAAGTCGGCGAAACAGCAGGATCTAACGCTGAGGCGAAACTGCCCTTGGCTCGCCACGCGAAGCCCCTTACGTACACGCGTGGACTTCTGGAATGATCAGCGTAGAAGGTTCGACGCGCAAAACATTCGGACCTCGAAGAAGCAACATGATTCTCGAATTTACCAGAACACTAAATTGCAGGTATAAACAAAAGATGCGTCGTTCCCAGGAATCGAAGCCTGGTTTTTCGCGTGAGGCAGGCACAATAACCCTTAGGCCACGCGCGCGCTGCCTACTTGGCCAGCTGCGCGCGCGGCAATACGAAGTCCGTGGAGTACCCCTTAATCTAATCGAATGTTATCTGACTACCAGATATCAATTTGTCAATTTATCAGGCAGTGTATCAGCAACCAAACACATTACCATTAGAGTTTCCCAAGACTCAACACTAGGTCCCTTTTCTTTTGTAATCTTCATGAATGATCTGGCCGCCTACATACAAAAAGATCGTTCTTTATGCCAATAACACTAATATTTTCTTATCTAACGCAAGTGGCACAGAAGTGTACAAGGAAGCAAACCGAACTTTAGAAAAGTTCGCCAATTGACTCGCTTGGTACCAAACATGACAAAACAAACTATTAATGTTTTTGCGGAAAAGACACAAATTCTAAGCACACCTCAACTTTGCTTTGCAAGTGTAAACTGAGCTCGAACGTACCAACCAATTTTACGACTTGCCCTAGGTAGACTATCAGTTAACATGGCCTCAATACGTAAAAACACACTAATGAGTTATATAGGCATATTCCAATTTTATGTGAATTACAGCACATATTTCCTTTAACAAAAACCAAATTATTTATCATGACTTCAATCACACTCATATTTTGTAGGAGTTATCTATTTACGAACTGACATACACAACCGCACTATAAGCCATAGAAACTGCCCAAAATACAGCACTTTGAGCAATGGTTTTTATTAATAGACGCGAAAGCGCTCAATTTGAGTACTCTTTTCAAAACATTTTAACAGTGCATCAATGCCTCGGATACCATGATATATAGCATTTCTTAAGATTTAAGTTTGTGCACAACCAGACAACATGTTCATCGATTAAATTTACGCATCAAGACGTTATGTATATTTTGCGTTTTTATTCTGATGTGTCACTGCCTGTACCATGGGCGTCCGCAGAACTTTTTCAGGGGGGTGCACACTTATCTCTCCCCCCCCCCCCCCCCGGAAACCCCGGAAATGTTGGCGATGTTGTCTATTTTCAGCACGTTTCCACGTTACTCTCTACCTGCTTTCACGGCCGCGCCCTGGATTTGGGGCTACAAGCCACTGATCTCTATGACATTTGCTGGATCGCGCTTCCCGCTCCCGCGAGTGAGTCCACGGGACGGCCATCCTTCATGTCGAAAAATCGCGTTTTTGGAGCTTTGCGGAGGCTGACGGCAGCGCGCTGAAGACACATTTTCTACTCATTCGTCATCATTCGCCAAAGAAGTTCTTTAAAACCCTCTGTGAGCCGTGAGACTTGCCTTTGAGAACACGTAGAATTTTTTTTACGGAAGCGCAGCACCGCAGAGAAAAGGCACAACGCGTCAAAAGCAAGTTTCGCCGGTCTCGCGGCGTAATCAAAGCTTCCTTAACCCGTTTTTTTTTTCTTTTGTTTTTTTGCCGTTTAAATTTTTTTGTTTTTTTAATAGCCATTTTTAATTTCAAGATACTGAATAGCATGTTGGGAACAGTAAATCCATGGTATTCAGAAAATGTAGTTGGTTTGGATACCTAAAGCACCGCCGGAGTACCCGTTAGGATTTAACTGGTGTGGGTGCAGCTCCCCCCCCCCCCCTTTTGCACCCCCTCAAAATTCCAGGGAGGGGCAACTGCCCCCCCTTGCACCCCTCTGCGGACGCCCATGGCCTGTACCATGAATAATAACTAATTATGACGTTTTCACATATACCTACATAGCAACCGAAACATGTAACACCCCCTACAAAGATAACCTCCATGTCGCCTTTTCATTCGTTCAAAAAAGCGAAACATGCACAGATACAGTCTGTGATTCATTAACATGTTTTGTATCCATCTGTACTGCGCTCTTTTAAAATCATACTTTCATCCCTCACACGCCAATACTCAATACACATGCATAAGCAGCCAAGGATAGGCAAAATCCGTATAAAAATTATTCCAAATTCGAATACAAGATACGTCGAGAAAAATATATTTAATTATAAACCCAGTTACATTTTATTTTAAGCTTGGAAATACAAAATACAAATACAACAAGAGTTTTTGATCCTTTCAAATACGTTTGCCAAAATATTTTGTCTCCACATCTGACATCTTAGATTTAAATTAAACCCTGAGTAAAAGAGACTGTACCCAAATAAAGACTGCAGTATATACAGAGAATCAAACGCTTAATAGGAAGTATAGCAGCAGCTCTAAATATATATATATATATATATTTTTTTTTTTGTTCGTAAGAAAGGCGGGTGCAACGTCAGGAAAAGAATATCAGTATGAGTTTAATCTGAATTGCTGAGTAGAAGCAATAAATCATTTTCAAACAACATATTGTTAATGCGACGTCTAAAAAGCTAAATTATTCGACAAAAATCCAATAATTGTACCTACGCGTTCATTCCTTCCACTATTCAATTTTTCTTTAGTGTGGTATGCACTTCGCATATGACTCTAATAGCAAATAGTGCATAATATCGCATTTGGTTGCGAAGGACAGTGCCCAAAAGTGTATTAGACAGAATTTGAAACGCGGATTTTTTAGTATTTAAATACAGTTAACAAACACATTAGCAAATATGTAATAAAATAATTTTATTTTAAATACCGTCCATCCATGTTGGCAGTAACTTTTTTAACCCGGCATTTTTGTATCCTTTTCTTCTCGCTGACAGAACTTTTTTATATCTAGATTTTTTTACTTCTACTTTTCCGTTAGTATTGTATAATGGTATTTTTCTCTTGCTTCGCAGTTAGTTTTATATCGTTTTTGTTTTGTTTTTAGAATGAATGTATCCAATTCCTTCTTTGCTTTGTGCAACCTTATTCTCGTTTATTTACATTGTTGTTTTAATTCTCGTTAAATTAAGGGCTAACTTTTGATGACTAAATAAACCTATACTACCAATAGATCCCTTAAATCTTTTTTTTTGTTTTTTGAGATCAAGATTTTTTTGTAAACAATTTATGACAACAATTTGTTTAAAAATAAAGTCATATTTTGATTTGACTTCACTTAATGCCGTTTATTATCCCACTGCCTAGATTGACTCGGGAAGTAATTGAAAAACCCGCATCACGACGCACACGACTGAAGGTTTTTGGAAGGTCGATTTGGGGGGGGGGGGGGGGAGAGGGTAGAATTGACACTTAGCTGGTGCAAATCGCGCAACACACAAGTACGCTTCTGGAAACATGAACATTAGTCTGTATTAAACGTCCCTGTATTCCACACGTTTGGCGCGGCCCTAGAAGTTTGCATATAACAGATTGGGGCCGACGTGCTAATATTTTGCAAAGATTGTTGTGAACGTTAAACAACGTAATGTGGAGGTACCCAGGTACATGGCGCCACCGCCACGAACGCGGCAATATTTGTTTGCACTGGGTCCTATGGTCCACTTCTGTAATATCTTGAACTTCCGCTCACCCTTCTGAAGAAACGTAATAATACCAAAGATCGTAAGAGCGTGAGAATCCAGGCACATACCAAAAGTAAAGTTTCATTTTTCCATAAAACTCTTTTTCGTTCAAATTCTACGTGAGCTTTTGTTTATATTTTAGCATTAGTTCCTGTAAAGTTACCATTCTTGTGCACTTCAACGCACTAAGAAAAAAAAAAAAAAAAACTTGCGAGCATTTATGGTTCTATGATCGAGGATATATAAGGTGTCTTTAATACCACTTACATTTATGCGCCGCGGGGAACCTCGCAAACAAAGCTAAAGCGGAATGTCTCGCAATGGTAACCAAGTTAAAAGGGGGGGCAACGATTTCCGGACTTTGGTCAAAAATTTGTGGAAGTTTCCCTCGGACACTTGTAAAGTAAAGAACAAAAAACCGATTTCACCTGCGTGTCCTAGTTGTTGTGTAAAAAAAAAAAAAAAAAAGATCAATATTGGCATTTCTGGCACCCCTCAACTCACTCCCAGTCTTCAGGGTCACACCTGGTCGCACTCCTAGTGACGTAATTCGGGGTGCCGTGTAGGTTCCCGTGTGCTCTCTCAAAGGACGCTTTCTTTCAGTCTCTCTGCCGACATTAGAGGGCGTTATGCTGCAGCTTAGAGTCGAGCGAGGTAACGTAAGCTTCTCGCCGTAGTTCCTTCGGCTGCCACTCGCGGCTGCAGGTGGGGGGAAAAGCTCGATTTTTGCTTTGCGATTGTGCAGCGGAATCGCGACATTTTTTAATGAAGGAGATGTTTTCTCTATCCTCCGGGACACGATAAGCAACGTAAAAATGACGAGACGCAAATTCTTTTAATCTTAAAATCGTTGAACTCCAACCCTTCCTTGTAAAGAAAGTCAGTTGTTGCGATCTGCAAAATGAGCGCGCACTCGGAAGTCTCCGAGTGCACGTTGCATCCGCCCTGCACCCGAAGCACTAGCCGTTGGTCTTGGTTTAGTTGACTCCATCAAGAAGTGCCCGGCCGAATCACCCGTCTTCTTACATTCTCACTGGCATAGTACTAACTGAAAAAAAAGTAAGTCTGCAGGCGAACTGGCGATACGCAAACCATGCCCCGACCCAAGCCCGGCTCACAGCATCGGTTGCTTACGTCTTACGTTGCGTTATGTTAGGGGAGATGGGGTCCTCGTTACGCCGCGAGGCAATATCCGCGTTTCATGCGAAGCTGGACAACTAGTTCATGGAGTAGCCTTGCACGTTACATCCGAGGCGTGCGTGTTCCGGTGACTTATGAGTTATAACGTAAACGTAAGAAAACGTAAACAAACGCTCCCGCGTTAACTGGACATAAGAAATGAGAGACGGAGTCTGTGTGCGTCCATTCCTCAATGTACGTGGGTCCCTTCCGCTTCCTCAGTCTCCGATCTTGGTCGTGCTTGTCATCGAGCGTTCAGTATCGGCAGCTTGGCTGACCCGGTCCCTGATCACTTGCTGCGTACGCAGACACCGCTACCGCCGCAACCAGCGCCAAGTTCTTTCGCAACGGTTTGAGCACGTGATGGGCACACAGACGCGTTATACGCGTCTATTATATCCTCCTATTTTCGCGCGCTGTTCCTTCTATTTCGAGCGAAACACCTCGGCACGTTATTACAAATAACATCGGCGCCACGCATTTGCTCAAACTGGGCTGTTGTTTACCGAACACCTTGGCACGCGCGTCCTTCCGGCACGTTCTGAGAGCCGGCGAGACCTCTTGTAAACAGTTCTTGGACGCCACAAAATGACTTCATTGCGCAAGCAAAGGGCAACATTCGTGCGCCATCACGACACCCGATGCCTTGTTTTACGACATTGCCCTTGATTGAACCCGAGCGTTCTTGCGGCTTATAGTCCAAAACCACAAACACTCTTCCGACAGCGTCCACCGAGATAGCAAAATGAATTCACTAGAAAGCAACTATCAGAGCATCGGATCTTCTTTTTTTTTCCCGCGTGCGCGGAAAGGCTAGTAAGCTATTATCCGGATCCGCAAAAAAAAAAAAAAAAAAGAAAGTTTTTTTCCGGCGGGCTTTTTATCCAGTGTACGTTTCTCCGGGATTTGAAATGCGTATTTGTAAATTTAATAATAAATGTTTCCGTACTTCATAGAAATGGTTGGGTGGGCTCGCTGGTGTCAGGGGCGGATTTATGGGTCAGGCCTGGGGGGGGGGGGGGGGGGGGGCGGTAGGCCTTCGGCGGGGGGGGGGAGTCGGGAGTCTGCTGAGATATGACACGGTCCAAACGTTGCCCAGGTCTATTTTGTTGACCAAATATTTGCTATGTCGCCAAAAACTAAACTTCTGGCTGGTGTATATCAATGATTTTATTTTAAAAAAAGTTGACCTTGGCGAGCTCAGGGGGGACGGTCGCCCCCCCCCCCCCCCCCTAAATCCGCCCCTGGCTGGTGTACAGGTGCTGCTGTATATATGATAGTCGACAAAGGCATGCTCTAACAAAAACTCCTTTTCAATCGCGTAATAATTAAGAGTACTTTTTAAGTATATTAGATCTTCCCAAGAATAAAGACTGAGTAGAAAGACCTCGCTGAGAGTGTTATGCGGCCATCGTTGTCGTTATTTGAATTTAATTTAAATTAGTTGCTTTTTGTACCGTATTTGTTCGAGTGTACTGCGACTTGTTTTCATTTTTCTTATTTTTGCCAGTTGCGCGCCGCAGCTAGAAGCACGTGGAGCGAAAACTCGCACTGCAGAACCCAGGAACCTGGGTTCAATCCCCACCCCTGCCCGCTTCGATCTGGATGAGCATCGTACCGGCGTGCGGTCGTGTATCACTACTGCGTGGTGCACGTTAAAGACCCCAGGCTAGCAGCTCTAATGCACTGGTTAAATTTCTCATCTACAGCGTGAACCAGTGCCGCCGTACCTAAAAGGCAGACTGATCTTACGCGTTACAAACACGAAAGTAAAATTTAATTTGGTATGGCCTTCTGAATTTCACACTTAGAGTGTTTACGCCAAAGTAAAATTTATCGCCAAAACAAATCATTTTGCGATTGCATAGTCGCGTCGCAAAGGGGGGGGGGGGGGGGGGGGGGGGGGGGGTTCTAGCTCGCGGTTAGAGGAACCCGGAGATTTTTTTTTTTTTTTTTTTTTCGTGGCTTCTGGGGTCTGTTCCGGGTCGAAAGTGTGCAGTTCTGTTTGGACTACGCACCGGCGGCACGGCGGCCGTAGCGGCCAATAAAGTGACGTCCTCGCGGTTCTCCGGGCGGAAAATTAAACTGCGTGTGATGCAGTGTTGTAGGCGTTACCGAAAAAAGTAACGACATACGTTACTCGTTACTTAAAAATAGAAAGAACGCGTTACCAACCTACTTTGCATCAAAATAAAAAGAACGCGTTACCTTTAGTGACAAAAAGTGACGCAAGTTAATAATGCGTTACTTTTTACAGCGGAGTTGTTAAGGGCTAGTTTCCCCAGTATCGTGTCCACGGGCATACATGTCGACACAAAACTCTGGACAGCTACCGCCATCTATGAGCCATCCACCGCCATCTATAATGTGATTATTGAAATTATTCCATTAAAGTTAGGGAAAGGGAAGGGTAAATTCCCTTTCCCTAACTTTAATGCAATAATATCAATAATCACTTTCTCCCCACTTTGTTCACAATATTACTACGGCTGCACTCGTCAATCTTCACTCATTCCCATTATATATACGGTGCAGCTTGTCCCTATGGGGAGGAGTGGTTCCCTAGACATCTTGGAAGACGGGCTTTTTCCGACATTTTCAAGCTGAGATGACGTGCCACGTCACTGCCGAAAATTCGGAACTAACGCGGGCCTTAAATCAGCAACGGATGTCGTCTACCCAGTTAAGCGAATTCGAAACTAACACTACACAGAGAGCTGGTCAAAATCAAACACACACACACACACACACACACATATATATATATATATTCAATTAGAAACTTACTGCTCGTTATCGAAAACCACTAAATCAACTCTTATTAGCACGATTTGAAGCTCGTGGGAAACTCGGTGGCGCACCGAAGTTACCACTTGTGAACAGACTTCTACGTATTTCAACTACTCTACTCAAGTTAATGTAGTTTATCTACTTTTCTGAGTAGTTTAGTAACTTTCAACTACATTTGATTTTGGTAATTAGTAGTTTATTTGAATTACTTTTTCCGAGTACCTTTTGCTCAAATTACAAATAACCTTGGAATGTTAGTGGTAGGTTTGCTTATAAACAAACGTATCCACACAAAAAGAGATATGTTGAAAAATCAGCTATTTGAAAAGAGGGGTGAAATAGGTGGCGTAGGCAAGGAGGGGGGAAGGGAGGGAGGAAGGGTAGTAGTTTGAACGGTTCGAAACTCCTTAAAATTTTAACGAGCCCCCTACTGCAACAACCCTGCTACCATGCAGGCGCGGGGAGCGGACAGACACGTCGCAAATGAGGCCGAGTAACTGCGGGATTAGCGCCGAAGACTGGCGTTTCTTTGAGTCCCGAATGTCAAGGAGACTTGACGCATTTGAAGAAAGGGCTTGTCCCCGCTTCTTCCCAACCTAGGAACTCTCGCCCACTACAGGAGGTCTACGCACTGCTTCATCACTCAGAGAAGCAACAAGATGCAGCACCAGCTCTGAAGTTCATCTGGTGCTCCTGTATAGTTTGTGCTGTCTTTCGAGACGTCATCTGGTCATTTTTCTGAGTGAAGTAATGACGGCTATAAGACCGATATAAGTGCCTTATAAGTTCATTGTGTTAAATAGTTCTTCAGCGAGAATGAAACAATTGCCCTGTGGCGAGTATATATATATATATGTGTGTATATATATATATATATATATATATATATATATATATATATATATGGTATTTTCTGTTAAGCTTTACAGATTTGTTTAAAAAAAAGCCGGGAAAGTTATGCTCATGCGGTTTGTGCAGGTGAGTTTTACGGCCAGGGGACAATATGTGTGCGGCTAATCTTTGCGATAAGTCGGCTAATTAATTAAAATTCGTTAGTTCCTTTTTAATTAGTGAAAATGTACATATGGTTCCAATTAGAAACATACTGAGCACCATCGAAAGACCATCGACTCTTTTTAGAACGACTTGAAGCTCGTGAAAACTCGGGGGCGCGCCAAAGTTACCACTCGTGAAGCAGGCGCAAAGCTAGCAGACATGTACAAGTCACTCAAAAAAATAATTAAGTTAGGTTACTGAGTATTAGCCTCAAAAGTAATTTGAGTAGAGTCGAAAATACTCAAATGGAAAATAATTGAGTAAATTACTATCTACCATAAAAAAGTAGCGAGTTACTTTTGAAGGTATACATTTATATATTTTTTTATGCTAACAAGAAAATACGCAGGTTTTGATCCGTTAGCGCAATTCTGCTAGCGGAATATAAAGCGGCTTGTGTTCTCACAGAAATGCTTTAATAACTGGTTCTGCTTCTGCATGCTAAATTGTTGTGTACTTTTCTTTTTGGTCAGTGATGAACTGCGGATGTATAATTTCTTCTTTGAGGTTTAGAACTGCCTGAGCTTGATTTTGCAGACAGTGTTTGCTTGTTTACAGTGTTGCGTAAAGTACGTCTAGAAACTACTCGGAAGTACAAAGTGTATATATAAATAAATATATAAATAAATATATAAATAAATAAATAAATATATATATATATATATATATATATATATATATATATACACTTTGTACTTCCAAGTAGTTTTTAGACGTACTTTACGCAACACTGCAAACAAGCAAACACTGTCTGCAAAATCAAGCTATATATATATCTATATATATATATATATATATATATATATATATATATATATATATATATATATATATATATATATATATGTGTGTGGTGATTTCACACAAATCGTGCAGGCATAAAGGGTCGAATTTTTAATTTCGCTGAAAATGATATATGTTATGGCGTCGTCTATAAAAACGCAGTAGCCACAAACCGCAAGTTCGTCAGATTTTTCGTTCTCGACTTCCGAATTTTAAAAGAGGCCGCGGCGGAAAGCAGTGTTTTTCACATCCGTCGTGGGTCGGATGTTTCGCTCGATCTCCCACCGTGGATTTTCAGCCCACATTATTTTAACTTTTTTCAAACACTCGCTGAGCACAGGTAAAAGGCTCTAATTACATGAAAGAATTTTAGGCGTTTTGCCTTTTTTTTTTGTAAAAATGTCCAAAACGCCCCCTCGGTTAATTGTTGATGAACTTTGACAATTACATACTGGCGATCTAGTTGGGTTACGTCAATATTTTTTATGTCTATGGAGAGCCCAAAACACGCTCTTTATAGAGATGATAAAGTCACTCAGCTGTATGAAATTCCCCTTGCGGTACGTTTAAGTTAATATTATGCTAAAACCAAAAAGTACCGATTTTGAAATCGATTTTCTCAAAAAACGTATTTTTATATTTTTTATTTTTTGTTACAATGTAGATATGATAGTTGTCTATTCGAAAAGCAGGTAGAGAAAGTGTGTATTTTGTTTGTATGTTCTATATTTAAGATTTCATATCGGAAAAAACACGTCTTCGTTTTGCAAGACCTAAGTCAGATAGAGCGACCCGTGCGTTTCTATGAATTTTGAAAAGTTTTCTTAAATTTTTGAATGCGTTTTGTAATCAATTATAAACGCAATTTGTGGTATTGAATAGTTATTTATGTCTTGATTAGAGCGGGAAACCACGAGCAACATATCTAATCAAATCAGCAGGCCTAGTAGACCTTCAATATCGAAGAGGCACAGAAGTTGGATTGTTTCGATTTATAAAACTTTCACTGTAAACTAGCATGACTGGCTATTATCTGTCATATTACTAAGACATAGAAAGTCACCACATCATTGATATATTATATACAATTCTTTTCTAAACCAAACCCTAGGGATTGTTCACCGCACATCGCACAGGTCACCAGGGAATGGCCTTTCACTTCCGTAATACACAAAAGTGAAGACAAAGAAACGGTCCAAAACACACGGAGAGATTGACAAGGAGAGGGGTAGGGAATAAAAATAAATAAATAAGAATAAAATTACCCAACTCCGGTCTTAACGAAAATCACGTTAAAAAAAAAGATTTAGGTTCGAGCGGTGGCAAGGCGATAGGTCCACGCCTGGTGGAGAGTCAGGCGAAGAAGTCGACGACACCTAAAGGTAAAACAAAAAAAAAAAAAAAATTAATCACGACGGAAAAACTCAGCTGCACACGCCCAACTCCTGCGGCCATTCCCTAAACAGGACGCAACCAAGTGCGTGCGAACACGCTCTCAACAGCACCGTTAGGCCGCTACGCCATGACCGAAATAAGCCTAACACGTACAATACTAACAAACAGTTAGTAAGAAAACATTCAAAAAAAAAAAAAACGTTCAGCGGAACCCTACCCGAGGAACAAAGTTCAGCGGGGCGAAGAAACACACACGAAATAATAAAAAAAAAAGTCTTAACTGACCGAAGCCGAGTTCAGCCCCATGGCACTGAAACCTGGCAGGATGACGGCGCCCAGATGATGCTCGAATCTTTTCTTGACTCTGTTCCGCACAGCCACGACGGGTGTACGGAACAGTGGCTGTGCGGAACAAAGTGAAGAATAGATTCGAGCAGCGATGCACGAGAATGTAACCGAGACGTACACCACTGTGACGTATACCACTGTGACGTATACCATGCCTCGAGCTTCATATCGGTAGAGGAGCTTTAAAAAATTGGTTTGCTCTGTATGTTTATATACAGCCTTGATGGAGATGCACCTCAAAGGTAATCGGTCTCTTAGCTGTAGATTAGAAATTTAGCCAGTGCGGTACAACCGCTAACCTGGGGTTTTTAACGTGCATCACGCAGTAGTGATCACACGAACGCGTGCCGGTACGAAACTCATTCAGATCGAAACGGGCGGGGGCGGTGGGGAATCGAACCCAGGAGGTTCCCAGCGCAAGCTTTCAGGTAGTTATTGTAGTTACTCAAACTTCCTCTTTTCCCTTCCCTTTTCCAGAAGAACACGTCAGCCGGCGCTAACTTTTTATCTCGGGAGAAGACCACTTTTCACAAACGCTTATAGTTCACTCTAAAAAAAAAAGGTGTCAAAGGAGAGTAAGTGCCCTAACTTACTCTACTTTAACTCTCTCTTCATCAAAGTTACCCTTTCGCGACCGCTTCTTTCGATGATACTCTCCCTTAACCCTCACTCGAGGTCGAGAGTAACTGTAGCGAGAGTTAGTTTCTCCTCGCAATATCACGGGCAGTCAACAGATGGCGCCGCTGTGGGGTTGGCGCATGTTCGACGCTGCTCGGTGCGTATTTTTTTTTTTTTCTTTTTCAGGGGAAGCTTTTTTTTTATTTCCTATCCGCTTTCTTTTCTTGTTTGGGGGGGGGGGGGGGGGGGAGATGGGCAAGAATGTTTTAATAAGTTAGTTGGTACAGCCTACCTTTATTTAATTTTGTCAACACGCAGTTCAAATGTTTTTCTGCAAAGTAAAAAAAAAGGTGCAGAATTTACAGGTGATTTTTTGCTGCTCCTTTGTGCATATGCGTCGCCAGCGATGAGCTCATACGGACCGCCAAATGGGGTCGCCGATGTCCGCGTCTATGCACCGCCCTCCCGTCGCGGCCAAACGCATGGGACTTTTCGCTTTAGATTATTATGTTGGCTCTATGATCTTGACAGAAAAGCTTCGTACCCTAACCACGGGTTTATGAACTGCACTTCCTGTTAGGTAAAAAACCTTTTGCGATTGACTAGGACAAGAAAATATTCTGAAATGCGGTTATACAAAGACGGCTTTATGACTTTACAGCACTACTGCTATCACAATAAGACGCCGAATGCCTCCAACATGGCGCCAAGGCAGACGACAATGTTGGTTTTGACCTACAGTTTAGCCGGAAGTGACGTCAGCTGCAACATACCTATACTTAGAAGTGCAAGGAAAAACAAACAACTGAGCTGAAAGAGGTAGTAGTGCAAACTCGGAGCGCTACTGGCAACTGAATTTTATTTGGAAAACACGAGCATATTTGCACACCAGTGACGTAGCCAAGGGACGGGGGGGGGGGGGGGGGGGTTCAAGAGTCGGAACACCCCCAAAATTCCATGGTTGTCCTCTTTACCTCGTCCCCCTTTCCAATGTCAGTATATTTTTTTTGTGTGTGTGTGTTTCGTTTCGTCAATTTGTTACGGCGAGGGGCCGTGCCCACAACATACCAAAGCAAAACGAAGAAGACGACACTGTCCGTGGACTGGGTGAAAACCCCATCTCCGGCTCCAGCTCTTCGAACAGCTCTCTCCGAACTCGGCCCGAAGCCTTTCTTCAGGCTCGCAGGTGCGAATGGCTCAGCTCCCGACGTCACAAAAGCCGCGAAATCCTGACCTCGAAGGACGCTGGCCTCGCTTCGGGGAATGCAGGCGGCTTAACTACAGTTCCCGTACCCTTTCAGTGTCAAGGACTCGACGACAATTTCAGGGCAGCGCAACAAAATACTCTGACTTTAGGAACCCTGCAATGAGGAGAAAACCGGACGACAAAATAACAAACAGCTTAGCGGTTTTTTTTTTTTTTGTCCCGTCTTTTCTTTTTAGGGTTTACTCGCCTGTACTCATTTAGCTTCAATAATACACGAACAAAAATGCAAAAACACACACACAAAATCCTCGCCATAATTAAAAAAAAAAAGAAGCAAGAGAGAAAAGCGACAGTATATGCACTGTTGAAGCAGCTTTGGAATGCTCATAATCACTTGCTTTCAAAGCGTACCTAGTTGACTTCTTTAATCGCTGCAGTGGGTAATGTTTGCATGCTTGCGTTCATCACGTGAGCCGTGGAACTTTCTTCACGTATGTAGACTTTAAAAAATGAGTTCAAGAACCAAGATGTTCCTTGACGCTTTTTTTTAAGAATGATTATTGACCTACAAGTTCAAGCGTGTCATCAACGTCTCCAACAGAGTCGGCACATTCACGTCAGGCAGCATCGTCCGCCCTAGGCGAGAGTGATGTTGTGGCCAACGACGCCAGTCTATATGTCGCAAGCCTTGATTTCGAGCAAATATCCAGCCTGTGCGGAGCATTCGTTCCGTTAAATAAACTTCCTGGGGAAGTACTGGTAGATGTGGAGGGACCGCACGCGTTTCGGCGGTACAGGCAACTTGCATTTGCCCAGAGGCCTTGTATCCTATTGTAACCCGCCTGCTGCAAATCCTGGCCACCATGCTCGTTAGCAGCACTGAAGCGGAACGTTTGGTTTCGAGACTCCGAAGACTGAAGTCCTACCTGAGTGTCTCAAAGTCCCAGGGGCGCATGCTACTCCGTTCTAAGCTGAGACCAGACGCTCCGCCTTCAACGCGAGCTCGCTGGCTTCGGCAGTGCTTTGGTTGCGCGTGCCTGCGCGATCACACTTGTTTTTGCAAGGGCAAAAAGCTCGCGCTGAAATCAGAGCGTCTAGTCTAAGCTTAATGGTGAAAGCAGCATTAGCGGCGAGATGTTTCGGTGGCGCCCTCCTATGGTTTCCTCTCGTTACGTCATTACCTTGCGACAACAAGTTCGATGGTGTTTGTAATTAGCATGGTGGAAGCTTGAAATCATTGCGCTCTCAAAGCAACGCTGCCAACAGCGTCAAAATTCAAGGTCTTACATTCGTCTTATTTCCGTCGATGAGAAATACTTTGCTGACGTCATAGTCAGCATTCGGCCAATTGTGGAAGGCCGATCACAGCGACACTTTCGATCGCGCACGTCGCCAATAGCGGCCGCGCTTTTGAACATTCACCGGAATATGCAAATCAGCACCGAAAAGGTACTCTCGCTTCTTTCTATCGACCGACGGCGGCTTCCACTAAATGTTTATATCCCACAAAATGATAGAAACTGGTATTTTTCTCTTCCACTTTCTCTTAAAACGACAACGAAGAACGGAAATAACCTAAAACATGACTATACAACGATAATTTCTAAAAAATGTGATCCGCGCAGGAACAATGAGCGTGCTCATTGCCCCAGTGCGCATTGCAGTTTTTGTTTTCAATCGTATTCTAAACTTCGCTATTCTCTGGCACTTTTCCGTACATATTGGAATAAAACAGCGCACAGATACAAAAAGGAAGAGACAAACCAGACAGGACAGAGTGCTGTCTGTCTGGTTTGTCTCTTCCTTTTTGTACCTGTGCGCTGTTTTATTCCAATATGTACAACGATTACCAGCTAGCCCAGCTATCAACCTTATTACACTTTTCCGTAGTTTTCACTCATTGGATACCCGAGTGTTCCGCATTGAAGTGTACACACCGTAATTTTCTGTGGGCCTGTCTGGACTTTCTTGTTCAAAGCCAATTATAATATTTTATGACTGCGTTCTTTCGTCGTTTAACATTAAATTTCATTTTTTTAAATATTGTACGAACGAGATGTGGCAAAAAAGGTTGAATTTTTGTCGTCTAGGAAACAGGAAAATAGTAAAGAAAATTGTGTTTGGGCAGTTTCTTTTCCTCTCTTTTTTTGTGTCTTTCAAACAGCTTAAGCCAAGAAAACACCCCCTGCGAAAAAATTTCTTGGCTACGCCACTGATACACACATAATTATACCTCAAGCCAAATGAATCTGAATTCCTTATTTGATGAAACGAGTGACGACGCACTGATGCAACTGTCATCTTTCTTTACACTGATTTTGAACGCCTCGAAAATTTTACCCTCCTTTTTCTGTTCCTACTTGCCCGGAATCTGTGTTTTATCCAGCAAAGGACGAGCACTTATCACAGTGGACTACCAAGTTCCCAAAAGGAGACCGCTTCACAGAAAGTACATGCCCTATGTATGATCGAGTGGTGCACAAAAGCACCCGGTGTCAAATGCCCCACGACTGACACCCGCCCTTTGCCCTGCTTTCAAAAAGCTAGTTTTATAAAGCCCATCATGCGAATTCCCACATTATGTGGCCTGGCCCTCACCATGACGGCGGAGCATTCTGCTTTTAATTAAGAGACAGTAAGTGTGCACGCGAGCGTGTGCAACGTAATCATGCCGTCATTTGTAGACCCTCAACATATTAGGTTAAGACATGGAACAATGTTTGTTGAAGCGTGCACACGGATTCTGCACGTGGGGCTATAATACTACACCCGTACGATCGCCCACATGTCGATATTTTGGACTACCGATGTGGCGCATTCCTCATGTTTGTGTGCATGTTTTTTTTTTCTTGTTTTTTTTTTGTGCGAATGCTCTCCTTTTTTGTTTATTTTGAGGCATAAGCTAGTTAGCTTCACTGGTGCTCTGAGGAACGCCAAAGTGGCCGATAATCTTCTTAAAATTTATATCGCCCCCTTTTTTTCGTTGGGAGATATTTGATTTATCATTATATTTTTAATTTTGACATGAGGCTTCAAGCTGAGTTCGGTGCTTCGTGTCTGTCAATCCCTCTTCGTCCTCTTGTTCTAGAGTTATCATGTCTAAACAATCTCTACCATGTTGGTTTTTGGATACCCGGATAGCAAATACCAGCTGAGACAAACGGAAGAATTCGAGAGAGGGAAGAGTGCAGTGGAGGGGCGCGCCCTTGGCCCCTCGGCCTGGCGCAAGATCTCTCCCTCGAAAAGGGCGAGAGAAGGTGATGAGAAAACAGTTCCCCTCCCGCTTTCCCCACCCACCATTACTAATCTCCTAAAATCCCTGCTTTGAAAGCGTAGGGGACTCGGCGTCCGTCCTTGAAGGAGGAGGGCTCCCTTCATTCCTAAGCTGATAGTATCGGAGGAGCTACGCGCCCGCCAGGCCAGTTATCGCCTGCTCCGCTCTCTGCGCGTGGTTACGGTAGGAAGCGTGATCACGTGATTAAAGCCAAACGTGCGATTGGTTCACCGAGCACCTTGGCTTCCTCTTCACTTTCAGCTTAGGAGTGACGGAGTCCAGCCCGCGCAGCACACACACACACCCACACCCACAGAAAGTGGGATCGCGTGAACCAAGGCCTAACGATAAGGTAGGGACTGGAAGACGGTGGGGATGGTCCCCTCAAATGACCAACACGCGCATCCGCGAACTGCAAAGGGGCAGACGCGCTCCGCAATTTATGGAGTTCTTTTTTTTCCGGCAGAGTTAGCTCTTTTCAAGAATGGCAAGATCAACATGCTCATATCAGGACACCGTGGGGTCAGTTTCTAAGTTGTTTGAGTGCATTTTATTGCTTAGCGGACATTTTTTTTTATCGAGTGAAGCGGCTCGGCATCTGTTTTTTCACGCTACCCCTACTGGGGAACCGGTAAGAACGATGGTTTAATGCCAAGTGCGATCTTCAACATGCGGATCGTCAAGACCTTGGATATTCTGTCGGCAGCGCCTACACACCGGTGATCTTCCTTTGTTGTGGCCATACATGTCACCACTAGCTTCGACGGACCGAAGACACGACGGACCGCTTTCTCTTCCACGTGAGTGACAAGGAGAGGATCTTCTCCTTCCTCTTGACCATCGGGTACATGTGTTCTTGCTACGCAATGTACGTTTTGTCTTGATCCGATGAGTTTGAACCGTGCCTAACTCTGGGATGGGAATCTCCGACGAGTCTCGCGTGTAGTCCACAACGATCGGCCCGAAAGGTTCTGTACAGCGTTATTTGTAAATGCTTTTTATTCTAATAGTCTGTGGGTGACGTTCTGATTGGTTATTTTCGTGTTTGAAGTCATTTTTAGTTAATATTTTCCGTTAAAATATGGCTGTCTTCTTGACGGTAGATGTGTGCTGTAGTGAAGTCCTCCCAGTATATCCAAAGCCGAAATCGACAGGGCGTTGAGTAGTCCATATTTTCCAAGATTCAGCTTGGGGGGGGGGGGGGGGGGGGTTGGGTGATTGTGAGGTGTCAGCTATGTCACCGCGCTATGCGAGTGTATTTGCCAGTAATTGTCTTTACTCGACAAGTATTTTTTTATATAAGTGATTTATTGATTCAAGCATCATGTTCTGTTCAACTGTCATACTTTTTTTTGTATAAGAGGGTATTTATTGGACTGATAATTTAGTAGTACATTTGACACTGGTGAGCCGAAGGGGAGGCCAGCGGTTTGATTTATAATTTGTAAATAATATGGAGGAAATAAATTTATAACTACATATTTCTGTGCCGCAAACACCGTAATTCTTAAAACTATTTCATTTTTTTCTATCAAATCAACGTAGAAATATAGGTGTGAACTGAAATGTCGAGATTGTAATAAACATGTCTTAAGTCTAGGTGAAGGATTGAGGGACACTGTGATGTTGCAAGAGTAGGGCTAAGCAATTTATAGGTTAACCTTTCTATTTGAAAAAAAAAGAGCTCTAAATTCGACCTTGCAATGCATGTGCCTAACCCTGCATCCAGAGTGGTGCAACCAGTTCATCCGCATGCAATAAAAATATAGAGCCCACATCTATTGTGCAGCAACGCGATGAAGTGGCACACATGAGCAGCTCGCTGACTCTCTAGTAGTGTCGGTTGTGGCAGAGCTTAAGCTCGCCGTGGTGCATGTTCTGTTTTGACATGTGGCATATTTATCAGTTATTTTAATACTCACCAATCTAAACCTGTATGTTCTGGGTTTGGGCTACTTTTAAATTTATTTTTCTTCTTGTTCCAGCAACAGCGAGTCCCAGCAAACTATTGGAGCGCACCCTATGAATGGCTCCTGGGATTTTTGAAAATGGTCTATTGTCTCGCAAATGAGTGCACTGGTATTAACTAAGGGCACTTAGCGAGCAGTTTTCTCTCTTTTAATATTGCTGACTCTACGTTTAAGCATTCATTCTTCACAGGAGAAGGGACACGACCGATCTACCTATCCGGTGATGCGAATCAACGAAGAGGACTCACGTGCCATAACTGTGGTGTGGGAGGACCACTCCTTTGAGGTGACGGATATTGTGGCTGGTGCAGCGCTCGTTCTTGCATCGCACGGAGTCCACAACATTTCTTACCACCAAAAAGCAAGCCAGTCACTCGCAGTGATTGGACACTTCATTGGTTTGAAGTACAAAATAAAGTTCGTCTTGGCTTTAGACTTGATCACGATGTTAAAAACTTGTTAGCCAGAGGACATTGGTGTGCCAGTTTTGCCTTTTTTGCCATGTGCTGAAATTAAAATCTTGGTTTCTTAAACTCTATTCTACTGTTTTCTTTCTATGCTGACTTTTCATGAGAACCGATAACCTCTGTGCAGGCTTATGCTTTATATTTCATGTCATTTTTCAGCTGCAGTTCCACATTTCCTATGCAACCATCTTTGTGAACATGTACATAGCCGCTTTTAAATTTTAGGGCTACTGTTCATTGCAAAATACTTGAGTTGTCCCTAGTTCTATGCAACAACTCGTACAATAAGGAGAAAGAGTTGAATTAATTGAAATTAATAGAGTTGAAATTACTCTACACGATGGAGTGAGGTAAACTCTTCTGGCGAGTACGCGTAACTCTTGAATACAGAGTTCAGGGCGACATTCTGATAGAGTGTTGTTTCTACACGATGTAATGAAGGTAACTCTCCGGAGAGCATCCTTCACTCGTCAACAAGGAGTTTCGGCAACACTTTGATAGAGTTATAGTCACTCTACACCAATGGAGTGAAATTTACTATCCTCAAAGAGTTTCGGACACTTCTCAGGAGTATAGTTACTTACACAAAGGAGTGAAGTTAATCCTTACATGACACATCAAAAGGTCGGCCCTGACTCTCTCAAAAAGTATTGGCGTCGTGAACTCTCTATAGAAGAGTTAAGGAACACTTGTATGGAGAGTTAAACTACGCTTGTCTCCGAAGAGTTAAAGTTACTCTTTAAAAGAGTGATTCTGTGACAAGCCACTTACACTCCAAAAAGAGTTAATCGACACTTTTTTTTTTAGAGTGTAGCGGACAAGCGTGACGGTGCCCGTAAGCTGAGAATCTCGGTCAGGCGCGCCGTTGGGGTTTTCGCCGCGTCAGCGGATGGGTGCCGGGCCATTCAGGTGAATGAACGCGGCGCTCGCGTTTG
>JABSTQ010005397.1:0-47500 GCA_013358835.2 Ixodes persulcatus
CCAATAACGAAAGACGCGCTCTCTAGCAGTCAGGCTCTGCCCAGAGACCAGCTGGCTTGATCTGGCTCCCACAAGCCAGTCTGGGCAAGGAAAGTGTGGGGATGCAGGAGATGACTCCACATGTAAGGATATGAAGTCTGTCTCTGCAGTCTTCACCCCTCGACCAAGGCTCGTGCCCGAAACTGGAAAAAGAAATAGAGCCATCAGGAACACAATACAGAACTCTAATGTGAATGAACACCCAGTTTATCAAGAAAACTAGCAAGAGTAACCAAATTAGGCGTGTCCTTTCTGGACATGGACTTTACTGGCTGCACATTCAAAGCAAAATCCAGCACATGCAGTTCAACAATAAATAAAAGCCAGCTGTGATCAAGGAATGCCCAAACTGCACCGTAGTGCGCACACGCTCCAAGAACACCGTGCCTCGGCCACGCATGCATCCATGCAATAAAGAAGGCTTTCGAACCCAATAATATTCTACGCGTGATGCTTTGTGAAACATCTCTGACATTTAAGAAAGTGCAATGCTTACATGACAGAAGCAAAGGCCGAAAGTAAGAAGTACTAGCTAAAAATTGGACGAATACTGGAAAAGTTGAAAACTATGGTCGACGCTATTTTTAAGAAGCCCATGTTATGTACCGCTCGCAAATAAAAAAAAAAAATGTTTCGTACGTTAAAGGCACATTCGCGAGTTTTTTTAGTGCAAGAGCTCGTTCCCAGAAATAATGTGAAACTATTTCAAGTTCAAATTTTCGCACGATGTCAGATTGTTTTCCTTCCGGCGCACACGCGTGCACACCACGGGCTCCGTCCACTACGAACAACTGTGGGACTGGTGATTTTCAAAGAACGTGGGGTAATTATAATGCAATTAAATGCAAAGGTGCAAGCTAGATGGACAAGAATCATGGAAATAATGATGAAAATAATCCCTGGAGAAGGAGAACAAGGGGGACAAAGGACTAACATAAATCTCCAAACACAGCTAGGTGACTGGTGAGCGACCGAAAGAATCCGCCTGGTCCGGGTATCGAACCCGGGACCTCTCCCTTACAGGTGCCCTGTAGCAGGGCACAAGCTGTGTCATGCTAGTGAAAGAGCTCATCCAATCATGTACCGTGGGACGTCCTACGTCACACCGTTCCTCGCCTTGATAAAGGCGCACTTCGGAACAATAAACGTCATTCATCACCTGACTGGCGGCCCGCTCACATGGTGGCAGCGGTGCCCAGTCGAGATGTCGAAACCGTCAACGCCGCCGATGCCCCCATTGCCGTCAACGCTGCTGCCGCCACCGAAGCCCCTGGACACCTCAGGCGACGCATGGCTCGGATGGAAAAATTGGAAACGTGAGCTCGCCTTGTTTTCAACCGCTACGCAATTGAGCAAGCAGCCGGGGGAAGTGCAGGCAGCAACCTTACTAGTAACAATCGGAGAAGAAGCCAGAAAGGCGTATGACGCCTTTAAGTTCACTACAGATGACGAAAGAAACAGTGTATAAGTACTGATTCAAAAGTTCGAACAATACTACAAGCCCGCTACAAACCTGACTTTCCAGGAATTCAGATTCGGGTCAAGAGACCAAAAAGAAGGTGAACCTTTCAACGAATGGTTAACAGAGCTAAGGATTCTAGCTAAGAATTGCGAATTTGGAGAGCTAGAAGATCGGATGCTACGCAGCCGTATCATCCTAGGAGTTCGAGACAAGAGCCTGCAGCGGAAATTACTTGTTGAAAACCCAACCTACGAAAAGACCGTTGAGCTGTCTCGCCTTCAAGAACAAGGCCAGGAAAAGTTCCGGGAGATTACTGGAACAGCGCAAGGCGCACCTGAGACAACTATTAAAGGGCCTCTGACAAGCCCAAAAAAAAAAAATTGTTTTTTTCACGCTAAACGTTGCAATGGCATATCAGGACATTACAAAAAAATTGTTTCACTATAGAGTTGCGTAGTTTTTTTTATAAAAAATAGAAATACGAGGCCCAATTCAAAGTTTCCCGCCGTGCACTGTGACGTAACAGTGTACCGCAAGGTGTCGGGGCGGTCAGAAAGGAGGCATCGAGCTACGTCACTAAAAGTGGGTTAACCGAAAGTCGCGTGAGTTTCACTCCTCGTGCTCTCCGCGACCGCGCCTAAGACTTTTTTTTCTTTTTATTATTCTGCTCTTCGTACGAGCAATCGTAGAAAACGAAGTTTCAGTTCCACTAGCTCTTTATCCCTGCACCGTTGGTTAAAGAGTCAGTGGATCGACGTGATGGAGGTCAATGATGAAAGCGTTGCGAGTACAAGCCAGTGTACGAGTGCATGCCGTCAGTCCGATAATACAGGGCTATACTGGGCGCAAAACAAGCTATCAAGTTTTGAAAAAAAAAAAAAATTAGAACGCTCGCAGAAATTAGGATTGCTAGCATACGACACGCCCGATCGCATTGCTGAAGGTTGTGACACCGAGGTCGTTGAATCATCGGATACTCTCCAGGCTGTAGATGCCTGCCGTCTAAAGAATACGAACTGGTGAATGTACCAAGTACAAGTAAACGTCGAGCACAAAGTACGTATTTTGTCTAGAACATGAGTAGAACTTGTTTACTGGGTGCTCATGCGGCCGATGTATGTCTTTCAGAAATTCATGCTTCTTCAGTTGCTGAAATACTGGGACAGTCCCTCACACAGCACCTTCTAGGCATTGTAGTTGATCACGTCGATTCACTGACTCCGCTTCTTCTACCTTTACAGTAACATTAAGCGATGAAAAACAAATAAAAGAAACCTTGTCTGTTTGGATCGCTCGTGGAGGTGCGGAGAATAACAAAAATATTAAAAAAAATATTACACGCGCTCGCGGTAAGCACGAGGAGGGATGCAACTCACGTGACTTCCGGCGATGCCTCCCTTCTGACCGCCCCGACACCTTGCGGTACACTGTTACGTCACAGTGCACGGCGGGAACTTTGAATTGGGCCTCGTATTTCTATTTTTTATAAAAAAACTACGCAACTTTATAGCGAAACAATTTTTTTGTAATGTCCTGATATGCCATTGCAACGTTTAGCATGAAAAAAAAATATTTTTTTTTGGCGTGTCAGAGGCCCTTTAATGCTGTTGCTGCGAAAAAGAGTCCCTGCTCTAGGTGCGGCTATTTTTCTCACCGCGGCGAAACCTGCCCAGCAAAAGGAAAAACGTGCAAGAAATGTGGAAGGCTTAATCACTTTGCTCAAGTGTGCAAGACGCCTGTACTTCAACAAAGCGCGAATAAACCGAAGAAAGAACTACGCGCTCTGCACACCGAAAGTGACGAGGAACCCTTTCTCGAAGCATAAACGATAAACTCGGTCGCGACCGACAAGTGGAGCGCGTCAGTTCACATTGAGGGCAAACCAATGGCGTTAACTGCTGCGTCATATCAATGCTAGACGTCGTAAAGCTTTCAGATAAGCCTCGGCAAGTGTGTCAAGTGACTTTAACTGCGTTTTTCGGAAACAAGACGACTGCTCACGAGAAAGTAAAATTGCGTCTTTCCGCAAACGGCAGAGAGCACGAAGAACTCTTCTTTGTCGTAGAACAACATGTGCCGATCACCTTGAGCGGATCCGTTGCCGAGCGCCTGGGACTTCTATACCGGGTGCACAATGTTCATCTAGAGAACTTGTACCAAGCCGCACAACCTTTTGCAGAAGTTTTCAAAGGCCTTGGGCAATTGAAAGATGTCGAGTATGAAATGAAGCTGAAACCTGGAACTGTTGGAGTCGTCGTGCCGGCCAGGAGAGTTCCAGTTGCCCTTCAAGACAAGGTCAAGGCGGAACTTCAGCGCATGGAAGAGCAAGGCGTCATAACCAAGGTAACAGAGCCTACTGCATGGTCTAGCCACATGGTCACCGTCATTAAAAATGACAAAGTGCGTATTTGTTTGGACCCTAATGCACTCAACAAAGCACTTTTGCGTGAAAACTACCCAATGCCAACCCTAGAGGACGTCGCGCCGCTACTGTCTGGAGCGAAATTCTTTTCGACCCTAGATGCGGCGTCAGGACTTTGGCAAATCAAACTTGCAGAGTCGAGTTCCAAACTTTGCACGATGAGCACACCGTACGGGCGATATCGCTTCCTCCGGATGCCCTTTGGGATCGCATCCGCGCCAGAAAGTTTTCAAGCAGCAATGCACCGCCTACTAGAAGGGCTACCCGGTGTCGCCGTAATGATGGACGATATTCTACTCTGGGGCAGAACAAAAGAAGAGCACGACCATCGCTTGAGACTGCTGCTGTCGCGCTGCCGGGAATACAATCTGCGACTGAATCCCAAGAAATGTACTTTTTTTTGCAGACAGAAGTCCGCCACCTAGGTCACATCCTGACCACGCAAGGCCTGCGCCTGGACCCGGACCGCGCAAATGACATCCTGGCGATGCCACCACCCTCAAACAGTTAGGAGTTGCAAGTTTTTCTTGGCACAATAAACTTTGTGCAGCGTTTTGTACCTCGCATGTCCGGCGTGACTGCGCCGCTGAGAGCTCTACTGCGCAAGGATGTTGCCTGGGTATGGACCGAACAGCAGCAAAACAGTTTTGACGCGCTAAGACGAGCATTGATCGAAGCACCGGTTCTGTCGTACTTTGATCCAAAAAAAAACAGTCACTCTTTCTGTTGATGCCAGCCAATACGGAGTGGGGGCCGTCCTTACTCAGGAAGGCCATCCTATCGCTTTTTAATCTAGATCCCTTACTGAAACGCAACAGCGATACGCACAAATTGAAAAAGAAACACTGGCAATTGTGCACGGCTGTACCAAATTTCATGATTACATTTTCCGCCAGGCGGAAGTCATTGTCGAGACAGATCACCGTCCCTTGGTACCGATCTTTCAAAAACCACTGCACCAAGTTCCACTTCGGTTGCAACGTATGCGACTGACTTTGCAACGTTATCCCATCCGTCTTCTATACAAGCCGGGCAAAGAACTCTTTCTTGCCGATGCTTTGTCACGCTTCCCGAGTAAAGTCAGCATGCAAGAAGAAACCACCCAGTTTCATGTGAACGTACTTGCTTACGTTTCAGCATCAAAAACTCGCCTAAAGGACATTCTTGGAGCAACCAATAAGGACCCCGAACTCTCAAACCTGCGTGACTACGCGGAGACAAGCTGACCTGATAACAAGCAAGACGTCCCAGAAATCGTCCGTCCCTACTGGGCGTACCGCGAGGAGATACACACTCAAGACGGCCTTCTGTTTCGCAGCAATAAGGTAATGATACCAAAATCAAAAAGAGTAGAAATGATGTACCTCCTGCACATGGCACACGCGGGGGCGGAGATGATGAAAGCGCGAGCAAGAAGTGTGATGTTTTGGCCGAACATCTCTAATGATATATAGAAGTTTTGTAAGGCCTGCAAAGTGTGCCAGATGCATCAGCCACGAAACGTAAAGATGCCTCTTCTGAGCCACGACGTCCCGACATTGCCTTGGGAGATTGTGGGAATGGACTTGGTCTCATACGGCGGACGCGAGTTTGCGATAATTGTAGACTTCTATTCGTTCTTTTTTGAGGTTCGGGAGATCCGCAACACAACCGCAAACATGGTTAAATCGTGGTGTGCTGAAGTTTTTTCAGTTCATGGGCTACCACTGAAGCTGTGTAGTGACAACGGCCCACCATTCAACAGCAAAGAGTTCAAAGACTTTCTAGCCCATCTAGGCGTTATGCACACTACCTCTAGCCCCTACTTTCCACGCTCTAATGATATGAGTGAAAGAGCATTTCAAGAGGCCAAGAAACTTTTAAAAAAGTGCTCGTTCAAAATCCCACACTTCCAAATGGCTTTACTTGAGTGGCGAAATACTCCCAGAGATGCTGTCCTCAAGTCTCCTTACCGGTACCAACAAGCCACCTGGAGCCGTAAACTGTGCCAAGCAAAGCCGTCCACAACCGCCTCAAGGAGATCCGTCAGCGGCAGATGACCATCTACAACCGCAACTCCCGAAACCTGCCGCCATTGTCACCGGGGCAACAGGTCACGACGTACGACACACGTCAGCGAACCTGGTCGCCAGCCGTCATCCTGAGACCAGCGGACACCCTGCGTTCAGCGATTCTTCAGACTGAAGACGGCCGCGAGATTCGACGCACAAGAGAGCACCTAAGGGAGACAGCATCCCAGCCGGACTCAAGTCGACCTTCCACCGAATACCGACCGGCAGACCAGGACATCAACGAGCCCAGTCAAGAGCTACGCAGAAGAACCCGAGAACGCCGGGAACCCTGCCGGTACCCACTGCCCGAGAGACTGTAACAAAGCCCCTTCCCCTTTTTTCATGCCACTTTAAAGAGGGGAGATGTAGCAGGGCACAAGCTGTGTCATGCTAGTGAAAGAGCTCATCCAATCATGTACCGTGGGACGTCCTACGTCACACCGTTCCTCGCCTTGATAAAGGCGCACTTCGGAACAATAAACGTCATTCATCACCCGACCGGCGGCCCGCTTACACCCCTGGTTAGCTCAGTTGGTAGAGCGCTCCACCTGTAATGGAGAGGTCCCGGGTTCGATACCCGGACCAGGCGGATTTTTTCGGTCGCGCACCAGTCACCTAGCTGTGTTTGGAGATTTGTGTTTGTCCTTTGTCCCTCTTGTTCCCCTTCTCCAGGGTTTATTTTCATCAACGTGGGGTATGTGCTTGCCTGCAGGTTGCCCAAGCATCATCTTGGTTGCGTACAGACCTGGCGTGTGCAGCGAGCAATAAAAGGAAGCATACGCGCCATGGTCGAGTCGTGTGCGTTCGAATGCCTATCACGAGTATGTAAATCGCCAAATGTGTCACGGAATGACCACGGCCGTTTCGATCACTCATAAAAGTACATGAAGAAAGAAAAAAAAAAACTACATAACACGCCGCGCCAAGAGCACAAAGACGTGCACGCTAAGTTAGGAAAGGTTGCGTTAAAAAAACATGCCCGCAGAACGGATACAAATACGTACTTACGGTTCGCGATCTCCATCGCCTGGGCGATGTCTTCCCACGAGTTCTTTCACTTGTTCTGGTCCTTGTGGTCGCTACGATGCCTGTCGTAGAGCCAGGGGTACCGCTGAACTAGCTGAATTAATCTATAGGTTTTCTCGGGAACGTCAAACACAGCAGCAACTTCAGCCCTCTTCGCATCAGCGGCACTCTTCTTTGCAGCTTCAGCAGCTTTCCTCGCGTCGGAGACGGGCGGGAAGTTCATCGGCGCAGCAGTCCTTCCAAGCAAGCAGGGAGCATCTGAGGCATTCGCACGCGGAACCGCGTGAACGCCGGTGGCAAGGAGGGCGGAGGAGGGAAGCGCGCCGCGCTGATTGGCCGCGGAGAAAATACGGAAACCTACGTCACGACCCGGGAAGGAGAAAGTTGAAAATTTTTCAACTCTTGACCCAAGTGCCGGAAGCCGTAATTACGTCACCGCCCGTACGGAGGGAGCGCTGACGTCACTATGGTTCCGGCACCCGGGCTGGCCCGGGTTCCGTATTCCGGGCCTGTTTGAACCGCCCTTTAACCGATTAGACCATCCCGGCCACTGGTTTCGGCGGACTCAATTTCTGACCAGCTCTCTGTGTAGTATTAGTTTCGAATTCGCTTTACTGGGTAGACGACAACCGTTGCTGATTCAAGGCCCGCGCTAGTTCCGAATTGCGGCAGTGACGTGGCACATTATCTCAGCTTTGCAAGTGTCGGAGAGGGCCCGTCTACCAAGATATCTAGGGAACCACTCCTCCCCGTAGGGACAGGCTGCACCGTATATATAATGGGAATGAGTGAAGATTGACAAGTGCAGTCGTAGTAATATAGTGAGCGAAAAGGGGAGAAGGTGATTATTGAATTGATTACATTAAAGTTAGAGAAAGAGAAAGGGAAAGAGAGCTGGCGAAAAATTGTGCCAGGAGTGGGGATTGAACCCGCAACCTTCGCCTGTCCGGGGCGACGCCTTAACGAATTAGGCAATCCCGGCCACTGGTTTCGGCGGACTCAATTTCTGACCATCTCTCTGTGTACTATTAGTTTCGAATTCGCTTAACTGGGTAGACGACAACCGTTGCTGATTTAAGGCCCGCGCTAGTTCCGAATTGCGGCATTGACGTGGCAGATCATCTCAGCTTTGCAAATGTCGGAAAGGGCCCGTCTACCAAGATATCTAGGGAACCACTCCTCCCCGTAGGGACAGGCTGCACCGTATATATAATGGGAATGAGTGAGGATTGACAAGTGTAGCCGTAGTAATATAGACCTACACGCTGTTTAAAAACAAACCCGCGTTTGCCCACACCAGGTGTGGGCACTGCGCGTGCGCAGAAACCGAATTCGCGTGAAGCGAAGCGAACATCTTGGGGAGAAACAGCGGCAAAGAAACTTGGACAAGAGTAAAGGAACTATTCGTTTTGCCAGTAGGCATGTTTTGTGACAAAGCAAATTCTGCTATCAGCAAGAATTTCAAGAGTGTAGACATTGTGCCGTAGAGGGCAAAGACTCGGGCCGTGGAAATGTGCGAGAACCTGGCCTTGAAAAAGTTGGGGGAGAGCATTAAAAAATCGGAAGGTCTGCACCTAGAAGTCTTTTTTAGTGTTAAAACACATAAAGACTCATGCCCGTTTAGGGAAATTATAACTGAGAGAGGTACTTGGCAGCGCCAATTGTCGTCATACCTGCAGAAACAGTTGTCTCCATTGGACATTGGAGACCCTTTCAGAGTTTCTAATTCTGAGGCTGTGGCGGATTTCTTTGAAAGTAATAATTTTAAACCTTTGTCCGCATTTAGTATAGACGTTGAGGACCTCTTTTATTCTCTGCCTCATGAGCAGCTGTTCTCTTCAGTCAAGTCCTGTATCGAGCGCAACGGAGAACTAGCGTTCAGAAATTCTAGCGGTATTACCGTGGAGAGCTTTCTAGAGCTTCTAAGTTTTTACATCAACTCGATGGTGGTTGGATGGGACAAGAAAATGTTTCTACAAAAAATGGGAGTTTGCATTGGGTCCTGTGTGGCCCCAATACTGAGTGACATCTATCTTGGCGAAGTGGATAGAAGTGTAAAAAGTGCTCTTGCAGTGTCCACCGTAAGAAACGTGTTTCGCTATGTTGACGATTTTTGGTTGTGTTCGAACGCGCTGATGGGGTTGACACGCAGGCCAATGTACTTTCTGTTTTTGAGAACTGTGGCGGGGGGCTCAGGTTCACGTTTGAAGAACCCAACGGAGGGGTTCTCCAATTCCTTGACCTTTAGTTGCACTTTGAAGAAAAACATGTGTGTTGGTCGTTTAGTCCACGCACAAAAAAAGGCCATTCTGGATTATAGGTCATGTCACTCTAAATTGGTAAAAAGGAGTATAGCGGTCTCTTGTCTTGGGTCTTCCCTAAAAAAGTCCTGCGTCCACTTGATGAAGGAAAGCTTCAACGGCCAGGTTAACAGACTAAAACTATCATGATTTCCACCAGCCCTTTTGACCGATGTGTTGAAAAAAGCTAAAGGGAGGGAGAGGAAGACTGAATTCGACAAAAAAATAATGGTGGTCGTCCCCTACCTTCATCAGGTTTCCCATAACCTGAAACAAGTCGGAGGTCGCTAGGGCGTCCCGGTTGTGTTCTCTGCCCCACAAAAAATGGGTCAGATATGTGCTAAGGTAGGTGCTATTGCCGAAAAGCGGTTAAAAAACAAATGCACCAAAAAACCGCGGTGCCATTTGTGGCTTGTGTGTCTGGCGTGGTCTATAAGATCCCCTTGTCTTGTTGCAAGGTGTACGTCGGACAGACGGGCCGCTGCCTGAATGATAGACTCAGGGAACATTCGTATTCACTGAGGGCTACGGTCGGGGGGTTGCTACCTTTGCACTGCAGGGAGTGCATGTGCCAGCCTAATTTTAGTGAAGCCACTGTTTTGGACAGACATAGAGACAGGGTGACAAGAGAAATTATCGAGGCTTTTTTTATTTCGGAACTTGGCGGGAGATGCGTCAGCGAACCGTCAGTGGCGTTATCCGACAAAGAGTTCGGGTACCTGCGATTGACTATGACGGGCATTACGTAGACACTGATAGGGCCCATCGCTACATAATAGGCTGCTTGGTTGGCACGTTTGTATGTGTGTATATATTTTTATCTGATTAAGATGCTTCTTGTTTTCCTTCTTCCATTTTTGTTTAATAAACGACAGTTGTTAGTTCAGCGCCGTCCTGTCGTGTTTGTTCCTTTACTCTTGTCCAAGTTTCTTTGCCGCTGTTTCTCCCCAAGATGTTCACTTCAAACCAACTAGCCCAACACGTCACATTGGTGAAGCGAAGCGTCTGCGCATGCGCAGTGCCGTCGACAGCGCCACCACAGCTGCGTGACGTCAGGGCCGCGTGTTGGTCTATAGTGAACGAAAAGGAGAGAAGGTGATTATTGAATTGTTTACATTAAAGTTAGGGAAAGGGAAAGGGAAAGAGAGCTGGCGAAAAATTGGGCCAGGAGCGGGGATTGAACCCGCAACCTTCGCCTGTCCGGGGCGACGCCGTAACCGATTAGACCATCCCGGCCACTGGTTTCGGCTCAATTTCTGACCAGCTCTCTGTGTACTATTAGTTTTGAATTCGCTTAACTGGGTAGACGACAACCGTTGCTGATTCAAGGCCCGCGCTAGTTCCGAATTGCGGCAGTGACGTGGTACATCATCTCAGCTTTGCAAATGTCGGAAAGGGCCCGTCTACCAAGATAGTTAGGGAACTACTCCTCCCCGTAGGGACAGGCTGCACCGTATATATAATGGGAATGAGTGAAGATTGACAAGTGCAGCAGTAGTAATATAGTGAACGAAAAGGGGAGAAGGTGATTATTGAATTGATTACATTAAAGTTAGAGAAAGGGAAAGGGAAAGAGAGCTGGCGAAAAATTGTGCCTGGAGCGGGGATTGAACCCGCAACCTTCGCCTGTCCGCGGTGACGCCTTAACCGATTAGACCATCCCGGCCACTGGTTTCGGCGGACTCCATTTCTGACCAACTCTCTCTGTACAATTAGTTTCGAATTCGCTTAACTGGGTAGACGACAACGGTTGCTGATTCAAGGACCGCGCTAGTTCCGAATTGCGGCAGTGACGTAGTACATCATCTCAGCTTTGCAAATGTCGGAAGGGGCCCGTCTACCAAGATAGCTAGGGAACCAATCCTCCCCGTAGGGACAGGCTGCACCGTATATATAATGGGAATGAGTGAAGATTGACAAGTGCAGCCGTAGTAATATAGTGAACGAAAAGGGGAGAAGGTGATTATTGAATTTATTACATTAAAGTTAGGGAAAGGAAAAGGGAAAGAGAGCTGGCGACTTTAATGTAATAAATATATATATATATATATTAAAAATCACTTTCCCCACATATCTGAGTTCGGCCCTAATTTGAAAGTGAAGTGGAAGCTAAGGACTCGTTGGAGAATCCCTACGCCTGTTTCACCACGTGATAACGGACTCCCGCTCATACCAACTGGAAGAAAGCGAGGTGAAGGAATGAACGTGAGGCCGTTGATTGGCCCGGCGTGCGCATAGCTTCCACGACACTGTCAGCTCAGCGGTCAACTGAGCATTGACCTTTCAACAATTCGTCTTCTCTGAGGAGCCATCTTTGCCTGCTGGACTTTGGATTACGTTCTGAACCTGCGCTGTAGCTCTCTCTCACGAAATATAAGACGCTGCTTCTGCCTCTGCAGCACAGCTACTCAGTATGTTTCGTCTAGGTTACAAGTGCTATACAAATTTTTAGTGGTCTAATGACCCCTCCCAAAGTCTAAAAAAAATTAACACAAACAACGAAGACGTTTTCGTTTTGGTGAAAATCAATATATTGTCAGCGCGTTTTCTTTCATGACACCATGCACGGTCGGCGGGGTTTATGTGCCAAGACTGATTTTGTACTATTTTGATGGAGCGCTCTTGCAAAAGATAGTTGAATAATTCGACAGTGCTGGTATTCATTCTAAATTAGAGTAACCTCAAATTCACAGTGTTTTGGTCGTGTGCGTGAGAGATCGCTTCTTCCGCGTTACAACTTTTCATGTGTCTTGATATACAAGTGCTAAAAATTAGTGCTCGTTTATTACCCTGCGATATTATCATAAAACACTCACTCATAATGCTGACCTCTGCTTTGATTCGGCTCAAGTCAAAACGCAGCCGACGCTACAATGTTACAGGATCAATTAAGAAGCGTGATTTTTTTCATTATTATGGTTTAAATTTGCCTTCCCTCGCCGTAACCTTACTTGCCGCTCCTAAGGTTTAAAGGGGCGGTTAATTGGACTCCAGTTGAAAACCTCTGCGGTCAGTTTCTACGCGCGAGATAAACCTTTGTACTCGAAGTGAAACGAATTTCTCAGCTACTAGGCAGGGATGCTAGGTACTTCTCGTCCCCGTAACGTGACAAAAAAAAAATCCCTCTTGGCCGCATCTGCGCCCGCGGGCGCGAGATGAGCAAACCGCCCCAGGTGACGCTCATATACAAGGGAAAAGCAGGACCAGAGAAGAAGTTCTTGTATCCGCCAGTCTCTGTCATGCTGGTTCTTTGAAGAACTGTCCAGCCGCTTCTAAATCGGACCCTTTTAGAATAAATGACTGGCAGCAAAGCACTACTCATCGCAGCAAGGACTCGGGGCTTGCTGCATAAACCTAATGCTAAATTACACAAGCATTAGGGATAATATAGGGATTGGAGCTCCACGCGCTGCGCGCGCTGGCCTCAGCAGTAGTAACGTTTTTCAAGCAAATGCATAAAACAAACTGCATCTTGCACTCGCGTTCTTCAATGCTTTATTTTGGTTATTTAATTCGAGTCTTTTATACGGGAAGGCCTGTGCGTGTGGCGCGTGCAACGCCAATCCGTGCATTCTCCTTGATGCTTGGGTAACTTAGCAATAGACCTCTTGCTATTTTACCCATGCATTAAAGAGAATGTAGAGATTGGTGTTCCATGCGCCGCACGTGCTGCCTTCAGCGGTAGGAACGTTTCTAAAGCAAGTACATAATCCATATGGCATTTTGCACGCGCGTTCATCAACGCTTTATTTTGGCTATTTACTTCTAATATTTTATACGCGGAAGGCGTGCGCGTGTGGTGCGTAGAACACCAGTTCCTGCATTCTCCTTGATTCTTGGGTAATATAGCAAAAGGTCTATAGACCTTTCTAAAAAAGAGCGTGTGGCCGGTGCCATTTTGAGTGTTCGTGCGTATGGCGCGTGCTTCGCTCACTTTCCGAAGCCACGAACACGCACGTGCTGGACTGTGAAGATCGCACGCTGGACTGTGATTTTGTAAACATTTGGAGAGGTCTATAGGTCTGTTTGGGAGACTGTTTTGAATATCATCACGCATTACATTATTGAAGCCCTGGATCGCTACGCATCCACGAACATCATCAAACTCGACAAAAGCAATGCGTTCGTCCTACTGGACTATCACCTTTTCCGGAAGCTTGCCCGCGCTGGTGTACGTGGCTTCATGCTTCGTTAAATCTCTCATATCCTAATCGGTCGCTGGCCCAGAGTGGTGTTCCATATGTCTTTGTCTCAGGACATAGTAAGATCCTGGGGGGTGCCACATGGCTTTGTGCTGGGATACACACTCTCTCTCTTCTCGGTATATGTGAACGACATGACGAAGCCCAGACAACACCCGACATCCTCAGGACGTCCTCAAAATGTACAAACGTCCTCACGGTTTTGAAGACGTCCTCAGGACATCCTGAGAACGTCAGTCGCTGGATCATCCTACAAACGTCCTTCCGAGGAATTATTGAGGACGAAGCATACAAAGTAAGAGGTAACAAAGTCGTCCTAAATTTGATTGCGTTTTTAAAAAAATAAATTAATGAAATGGCGGTTGTATACACAGTTAATGTTTACTGCTAGACTAAATTTCAAATACAAATTATTACATGTAGTTGTGTAAGTTTAGGACATCCTTTAACTTTAGTTTTGATCGAACAATTCTTTAATAAAACCAGGACGCAATACAAATAATATTATTTTTGTGTTTGCGCAGTATTTCGGAGTTCAGTTCCTTTGGCAACATTCAATCTAAGTGGCGCAAGCTACCGCCTGCTACAAGGCGTACCGTTATTGCAATTATCCACCCATCCGAGAGACCCAAGGAAGCTAAGCCAAGCCAGGACAGAAACAGAAATAGCCTCGAGGTTGATGATGGCTTCGATAATGTGGATGCTTGGGCTAGTTGCTAATTCATGCTTGGATGGAATAGGGCGCCGTCATGTGCGCTTTGCTTGAGGTGATGACATCTGGCCATTTTGTTTCGACAGCTTATTTTTATTTTTTTGTTCCGAAGCGCGTGAAAGAGCGTGTCCCTCCACGCGCTCGTGGCGCTGACTGTGTTACGGCGATATATGGCATCACCCTAAACAGAGGGGTATTGACGCACACTAGGAGGGAACAGCGCGGAGACAGTAATACCCCTGTCAGGCGGGCACCTCAAAGGACATTTACGCCAAAGGACCTTTAGAGTAAATGTCATTTAGGCAGTGCCACACGGAAACTCAAGTGGCATTAAGCGTAAAGGTACTTTTCGAGAACCTGAGTTCCCGCAACGCCTTTACGGCTGCTAAAGGCCTACTCTCGTCAGCAGCGATCTACTCTAGAGAAGCGAATTGAAATAAAAGATCGCACCGGTATTTAAAATCAATGCTTTCGCATTTTTAATAGTGAAAAGGACGTGTTTCACGTATATTTTGTACAAACATCGATCTACTAATAGTTTCATGTACTCACGGTTCCAGCTATCCAGTAGGCTTCGTCGTCGCCTGCTCCTTTCGTCCGCTTCGGCACTTCGGTTTTCCTCCTCTCAATTTTCCTTACAACCATAGTTATCTAGCTTTTATTTCTCTACTTTATAATTTATCATCTTTCAATAGTGTATTGCTAACTGTACCCTGTATATTTAATATTTTTTGTACATATATATTTCTTTATCTCACTCTCGCGTGATGCGAAATGTTGAACTACGGAGGAGCGTCCACGACTAGGAAGGGGACGCCGCGCATCCGTCGGAGCGTTGAGGCGACCTGGGCGCTGATACGACTTTGGGAGGATTGCCTGAAGGACCTCCGACCCTTGCGATGAAACTCAAGCACGAGCACGACGCCCAACCGAAAAGGGCAGGGCGAAAGCGTAGCAGAAGCACGGAAAAGAATGGGAGTGCCGAACAACGTTAGGACTAAAACTCGAGTGAGCGGAGACGCTCAGGGTTGCCGCCGATTGACAAAAAACCACTTTGCTTGGGCTTAAAATTGACTTTGTTGTAATCACTTGACTGAACTCGTCATTTTGTCTTTGTTAATATATTGTTTACTTAAGAAAAACTAAAAAATATATTTATATCACCAAACTATTATTTTTCTGGCGTGAACGTAATTTATGCGTTTCAACCGAGCTACGAGACTTCAAATGCCGTAAACATCGTCTAAATAACATTTACTCGCGCTGTCTGGCACGGCAAAACGTAAAGGTCATTTGAAAATTCTAAAGGCCTTAGGCGTAAAGGTCCTTTTAGGTGCCCGTCTGACAGAGGTATAACACTCACAGGCGCAGAAGAAAAAAAGAACAGACTCGCAGCGCTGACTAACAACTCTGTGATATATTTCTTCTTCCGCAAATCGCCATCATCTTCTCCTTCGGCGTTAATGAGAACATTTAAAACGTTTAAACACCAGAAACCAAATAGCCAAGAAACATTAATAAGTAAATAATAAACAAATAAAGAAGTGACAACTAAAATTAAAGGAAACTAATTTATTGATTATAATTTATTATCTAAAATTGTTTTTATTTGTTTTATTTCTGTCTAGTTCTCATTTATTTATTTATTTATTTATTTATTATTGACTTAATAATATTTATTCGCTATTTGGTTTCTGGTGTTTAAAAATTTAAAATGTTCTCATTAACGTCGACGTAGAAGAAGATGACGATTTGAAGAAGTCTTAGTCCGCGCTGCGCGTCTATATCCGCGCTGTTCCATCCAAATTGATAATGGCAGCAATACAAGGCAGTGACGAAGGTTAGTGTTCTTTTTATATGTAGTACTTTGAAATGGCGGCAAGCAGTGAACGGAAATTTCAGCGGGGAAGATGCCGGCGCGTAAACGAATGCATCGAGCTCATCAACTGTGCGAAAATAGACTCGGTAGCAAGGGCATCTTCCTCGCACGAACCGCAACCGCCACAACTGCCACAACCATCTTCGGCGGTGTGTTTTTCTCCCGAGTTCGATGAGGATGTGTGTGTGTCCTACCAACGTAGTCCTAGTCCAGACTATGGAGAGGTCGGACTGCCGCTTACGACCTTTGGATTAGAGGATGATTCTCTGCTCCAACATGAGTGCACCAACGTTGGCGCCAACGATTGCGAAACGAGTGGTTGGGGAATCAATCACGAAGACTCTGTGCCACTGATACGGCAGAGGCTGCAAACATGGGCAGTAGAGTCTCGATCCTCTCACTCCGCGGTCACATCGCTTCTGGCAGTGCTGCGCAGCCACACATGCTTTTCTTCACTACCATCTTCTGCAAGAGCCTTGTTACAGACTCCAAATAAGTCATCTGGTATTGTGAAGCTGGGGAGAGGCGACTACTGCCATTTTCGTGTTGAGGCGGGGCTTCGTCAAATCCTGAAAGACTGTGCGGAGTTACCGACTGAATTGAGTCTCAGTTTTAATATAGACGGCCTCCCTGTATCCAAAAGCTCCAAAAACCAGTTCTGGCCTATTCTTGGCCGCATCATTAACTTTGAAGACGAAGCACCATTTGTTGTGGTTTTTTTTTTTTTTTGGTGGTAGCAAACCTTAGGACGCGAACCAGTTCCTGCAGCAGTTTGTTGATGAACTCAAACTTCTGAACACTGCAGGCTTCATTACTGACACGGTGACAGTTCGTGTGAGAATTCATGCCATAATCTGTGATGCACCAGCTAAAGCCTTCAGACTGTACATCAGAGGCCATACGGGCTATCACAGTTGCACAAATTGCACTGTTAAAGGTGTCTATTGGAAAGGCAGGGTGTGCTTTCCAGATATGACCAAGCAGTTGCGAACCAATCAAAGTTTCCGCTGCAAAGCGCTAAAGCAACACCACACTGGTCAAAGTATTCTAGAGGTACTTCCGATAGATCTCGTGAAGGATGTACCGTTAGATTCTTTGCATCTCGTTTGTTTGGGTGTAACACGCAAGCTGCTCCTGCTTTGGGCTTGTGGCGCAAAGGAAGTAAGACTTGGGAGCAACGTATGCAGTGAGATGTCAGAAAGAAATTAGAAGCTAGCACAGTTTGTTCCTTCTGATTTTAACAGAAAGCCACGAAGTCTGGCAGAGCTCGAACAATGGAAAGGTACTGAATTTCGTTTTTTCTTGTTGTATAGATGACCTGTAGTGCGTTTGTCACTCATTCCCTCACACATGTATGAGACTTGTTTGTATTGCATGTGGCAATCAGCCTACTTGCTGCACCTGGTGCCACAGCAACTGAAATTCAGTATGCGGGAGACCTGCTGAAGTGTTTTGTTAGCTGCTTCACTGAGATTTATGGCCAAGAGCATGTAACACACAATGTGCATGGACTGTCTCATCTTGTATCTGATGTTCAGCTCCTGGGATGCTTGGATGATTAAAGTGCGTTTCCGTTTGAAAATTACATGGCAACTCTAAGAGGATGCTTCGAAAGCCGGAATATCCCCTCGAACAGCTCTGTAATAGGCTTTCGGAGCAGGGAGTCGTTCTGGAACGGAAGCAGAAGGTGACACGCTACCCATTGTTTACTGCGCCACACAACTCTGGGCCGCTTATTGAGGCCTGCCAATGTCCACAGTTTTGTAAAGTCGCATTGTCAGCCAAAGTTTCTCTTACAGTTGGCAACAAAAAAAAGCTGTTGCATACTTTCTGATGGGTCAGTGATCATAGTGAAGAACTTTGCTCATTTCCCATCTGGAGCTCCATGTGTTATTGGAAGGAAGTTTCTTCAACGGAGGGACCTGTGTTCGTTGCCATGCTCGTCAACGATGCTGAGGATTTGCACAGTTTCGTAACTTTCTTGTTTGCGGTCATGGCCACTCCACTGTATTGCTCAGAAGTGCCTCAAAATTATATTTAAAATGGAGACCATTGTTTTCCGTTCTCTGCATGCTGTTGTGTTGTAATCGATGGCAGTGGCCAGTTGATCTTGTCATTCTGAAGCACTCATGTAAAATGGTATGCTCATAAAAATGTTTTCTTTCTCTTGGAAGGTGGTCTCTACATCGTTGTTAAATTTCCTGAAGAAGATGACTCGGTGGCCATTGCTCATAAAAACTGGGTACATGAAGACTACTGCATGTGGCCTCCTGAAAGGAATAAAGTGCAGAGCCTGCTGAAAGCGGGAGCAACCCCAGGGCCTGACTGAATACCAGTGCCCTGCACTGCAGTAAAGGCATATGGTAATACAATTACGTACATGGGCTTTCATGGTATTTTAGGGACCTGTTGCTGTCGATGTCAAACTACATCTATGCGCAATTTAGATTAACTAGATCAACAGAACTTTTTTTAAGTACATACGAAGAAGCACGACTAAGATTGAGGGCGGAAGACACGGATGACTTCCCAAGCGAAGTGGATCTCGGAAGGGGAAACGAAAAAGAAAGACAAATTGAGTGTACAGCTCAGATGATGAGGACGACTTGCAATCCCCATCACCACCGCGGTCCATTTTTAAAAAGTATATTGTACATTCTTTCTGCACTTGCAACTTCCTGTTAGATGTATTGGGTTGGCTAGGTAATTTTTTAACTGGTATATTTTTTCCATACACTTGAATACTTGATGTCCCACAGACCATTCGAGAGACGACAAGTTGGGCGCAAGAAGGTCTTTGGATTTGCCTCATTCCCAGCTGTCCAGAGACAATGGTATCCTTCCCAAAAGCTTTGTGAGGCATAAATATGAAATATTTAGCATACATGGCAAATCTACAGGAAAAATAATGTAGCAGTCTATTTCTATGAACAGCATGTTGCACGCTTATAGCCCTCTTGTACACACAGTTGTTCACTGTTGCGTATATAAGTGTTGCAGCATGTGTGTCGCTGTCACTAGCAGGGCAGCCACAGCATGTGTTGAATTCTAATGCTTTTTCACTTCAGTGGTTGATGACAATATGCAGCTTTCCATTTGCATTTCCCAGAGTGTGTATAGATGTTAAAACCAATATTGGTCCCCAGAGAGTGGCACATTATTTACCAATAAGCGAAATTATGAATTGGATTCGTCACTATTTGATATGTCGCATACATTTCTGCAGAAGGAAGTGGTGATGAGGGGTGGGAAGGCACCCATCACTCTAGAAGCCTCGGTCGTTCGATTCCAAGCCCACGTGAGTTGGACAAGACTTGTGCACTGGGCTATTTATCTATGTGCCACGTAAGTTATGGCGTGCATGCTCTCATTGTATGACAGGATATACAGAGTACAGTTCCAGCTGTCCTCGACCGGGGTATCAACTTCCAAATGCACGAAGGGCACAAAGCAAGTTGAGTGGTTTTGTCGCATTCTCAAAGCTTACTTTCAGAAGTGAAATTAACCGATCATGACAATGTCCGCCCTTACATCTGCGTTTTCCATATTGCATACTGATGTTTGCTTGATGCTACAACTAATTTTGGTACCCAGAATGTGCCGCATTATTTACCAGTAAGCTACAATATTGATTGGAATCATTGCACACATCTCTGCAGCTGGAAGTGGTGACAACAGATCGGAAAACACCGAGCTGTCTAGAAACCGTGGTCTATCAATTCCAAGCCCACGTGAGTTGAATGAGACTTGTGTACAAGATTATTTATCTATTTGCCAAGACGTTTTGGCACGTGTGGCATGCATGCTCTAATTCTATAAGAGGATATCCAGAGTACCCTTCCAGCACGCCACGACCGGGGTCCCAGCTTCCTAGTGTACGAAGGGCACCACGTAAGTAGAGTGGATTTGTCGCATTCTCAAAGCATACTTTCAGAAGTAAAATTAACCGGCTTTGTTTTCAACTAGGCTCAGAGCCCCATGGCAGCCGTGGGGTTCAGAACACCACAATCTGTTCCCCACCCGTGACACTGTCAAGGCCTGAGACTAGTCACTTCCGACCGGGTAAGCTTTTAAGAATGTGATTTTTGATTGGTTTATTTATGCCTTGATGACTTGCAGCACACCGAGCAAGGTCTGACGAGAGACATTACACTTCATGCCCTTCAGCTGCCAGCACTTCCAGACTTTCTGGTAAGCATGGGGAAAGTTACTCTTAGTTTATACTTGAAAACTCTAATTTCTGAAAACGTGGTCCATCCTGTCTGCTTCTTATTGCATGTTGCATAAAAGAGGATGAATGACAACTTCATGTGATTCATATCTTAAATATGTTTTGTTATTTACAAATCTTCAGAGTTTGAACAACAAGTCATGAGGACACTGCATACAATACAGATTAGGGTAGAACAACAAGGGAGGCAATTGGATGGGATCGCAAGACTGCTATGCAAGGGTGTCCCTCGGGCTTTAAGTTTTGAGGAGGAAGTTTTGAAGAAGCCGTTCGCCGACTTGGAGGCATTTCTCGAGTTTGACTCTAGTCTATCTTCGGATGAAATGAAAATAACGCTTTTGGTGTGAAGGATTCTCAATCTTATATTTTCTAACCTTTGACTTAATAAGAGCGTCCATGTGATCCAACATATTCTTTTTAGCTGCATCAGTTCACTGGCCTTGGTGGCAGATACATGGGGTCTGCTACCAGGAACATCTTGGTGGTCCTGCTTAGCCAGAAAGTGGCAGTACATTTTAGCTGGTTAGGCCAGAAAGGCAAAGGAAAGTTTCGGGATTTGAATGTGGCAGACATCACTTACAGTAAGACACTTTTGTTTGTCGTGCGCGAGTCATCTAATTTATTCACTAAACTAGTTATGTGAAATATTGCACAGGGGCCTCGTCGGGTTCAGAGCTAGCGTCAACTGCAGGTTGCATTGAATATTCTTTCCCTGATGGTAAAATTAAGTAAGACTGAATTTAAATGAAAACCGACAAACTAACCAGACTCGGGAGTGGGGGAATGATACAATTTTCTGAACATAGTTCTTTCTAAGTAGGTGGAACTTTTGCTGTGTGGGTCAGATAGCTATGTATTGTTGTGCGTTAGCACTTAGGGACATAATTTCTGGAACATCTATTTTTATTGAGATTAATTGTGATTTTTGTCTAGACCATCTTAGTTTTCTGCTGTGACTGTCATCACAAATCAATGTTTCAGGGGAAGTGAAAGCAACTGTTGAATCTGCAAACAAAGCTGACTTGGAGAGCATCATCAAAGTGTGGCTCCGTCACGCTGGAGAGAAGCTGAAAAAGCAACAGTCAAAAGCCAGAGATGTTCAACATGATGGTAGTAAGTTCCTTACATGACCTGTTTTTATTATTAATGGTTATGGAATTGATTTTTTTTCCTAGATCCCGCTGACGATTCAGACTAGTGCCGCCAAGATGTGAAACCAGACTGCATGTGCGGTGACGACATTGCAAAAAGTCATGTGTAACATTTGCTCCTCAATAAAGTATTTTTTGAACAGTTACCTTTTTTGCAATAGTGAATGGCATGTTGATGCTGGCATGTTCATGCTCATAGTTACAGGCTAAGACCACAGGGCAAGGAAAGACGCAGAGGAGAAAGCAGACGGGATGCTGGAGGGAAGAGGTTTTCTCTCCTCTTCAGCATTCCGGCAGCTTTCTTCCCATTCTTCCTTTTCCTTGTCTTATGTTCTTAGCCTCTCACTGACCAGTAATCTAGAATTAGTGTGTGAATTTCACTTCAAAATAGTACACAACAATGAATTTCTTTCTGCAGTCAGCTCTTGCAAACATATTCAGGTTCAAAATCCAGTTGGAAAAACCTAGAAAGAATGAAAATGAAACCATCTTAACAGCTCAGGGAACAGCTCCACCTGCAGTGCATGTCCTAAAAACGTACTAGAAAAATCCTTGGTTGCCCTCCTGAGAACGTTCTGAGAATGTCCTGAGGCCGGACAATAGGTCGTTTTTAGGATGCTTCCAGGATAATTTGAGGACATCCTCAGGACATCATATTGTCCTCAAAAGTTTGTCCTGAGGACATCCTGGGGATGTTCAAGTGTTGTCTGGGTAGACAGGGGACACCCTACCTATACAATACACGGAGGGGAGATCTATTTTGACTCACTTAAGCATTCCTTATAGGTCCCCTCTTCATGATCATCTCACAGATTGCAGACTGGTCCACTGCAAACCAGACACGACTTAGCCACAGTTAAAGTGCTACTACGTGCTTCAGAAGTCAGAAAAAGGTGGACCTGCCGTGCTAAACAAAATACCTCTTGAAAGGTTCTTCGGCACCCCAGCAACATATTTAGCTCGTGAAGAATGGTATCGCCTCACGCACTGCAGCCCCTACTTAAAGGGCAACTGGGCGATGAACAATTCTCTTGTATAAAATAATGAGCTAAAAAAAAACCTTTATACACTTTTCACAAACAACCCTATAAGCGGTGCTTCCTACAGGATGCAACGTATGGACACCCCGAAGAACTCCTAACAGTCATCTTACGACCACTCACTGTAGAGGCAACATCTATGTCGGTGGCCACACATTCTTCAGATCCGGAGTGTCACTCTCAAGCCCAACTTTGATTTTGCCCTCCACATCTCCAGCATTGTGGCGTAGGGACGTCGAAATTTCGGGGTTGACAGAAGGGTATCGGGCTTCTGTGGTCTAAATGCCTTTCGTTCCCTATATACTGCTCTTGTGATCCTACGCTTTAAGTGCTGTGCATCCATCGGGAGTCCGCTGAAAGCACTCCTTTTCGGTTTCTGCAGAAAGTCAAGCGTCGCGCAACACGAAATCTTGTGTCACGTGCACATTAGCCGCTTGACACCCCCTGTTCAACGAGGGTCCACTGAGGTATCTTGGTTGGCTATATCTGGATTAACGGTGGCTTGTTTCGCGCGTGAGAATACTGTGCCGCCTCCTAGATGTATCGCTGCAGAACGCTTATATAATTCGCATTGCAGGCACTCCCGAAAACGAGAGCAGCTGCGGCGCGCACACACAGCCATCACCTCTCGTTTCTCCCAGATATGATTCCAGCATTTCAATCAGTGCCCTTGGATGTACGCTCCCCCATACCAGAAGACCGGCTGGACACCACGATTCTGTGCATGTTGTTTTCACTAGCTCGAGACCTGTGCATGTAACCCAGTGTGTAGTCTGCTGGAGCTTGCTACATTGCAGTGTCTCATTTGCAATCGGTTACTGCTTTCCTTTCCTGAGATGTGGCCCAGTAGCTGCGACCGCTTATGGTTCCAGCTTTCTGCTTTGCGTCGCACGCCCCGCAAAACAACACTTGAACTGTGCAACTAACTAGTAAAATTTTAATTATGATAAAATATATTGGGTTAGCGTCTCGGGAAGGGCAGATAGGCCTCCTAAGTTTGTGTGCCCCTGTCACAAGCTGCGGCATTCCTGCAGAATGGCGACCCAATCGCGAGCTTTCTGCTCTTAACTGTACTTTTAAATGCACGATCCCTAGTGCAGCGGAAGCAAAACTGCAAACTTGCTCGCATTATTTGCGCTTCTTTTGGTTTTGGTTGCGCCGCCAATGTACCTTTGTTCACGTATTATGGTAAGCGACACGTTGCATTCGAAAGGGACCTATTGTGCGAATGTAAATCGAGACGAATAATGTCGAATGATACTACGAAAAAAAAAACACGTTATTTTTTGAGAAATGTAAAATATCTAGGGGTGAACCTTTCGGTTGACATCTCAATTAGATTAGGACAGAAAGACTAACCACCTGAAACCTGAATACCCATTGTTTCAATGCCACCCGTGGTCAAGTGTCCTTTCTAGCTTCGAAACGTTGGGTATTCAGATAAACAGATGATTATATTTTTTTACTTCTATTTTAATCTTGAATAAAACCAAAAAGAACTTCGTGCGTTTTTTTTATGGTAATGTTTTACTCCTTTGACGTGCCCCTCCCCCTCTCCCCCCCCCCCCCGGAAAAAAACAAAAAACAAATGACGCATCAAGAAACAAACACGACAAATTAATCTGCCTTACACATTAAACAAAATATTAGGGAATTTCAGCATTTTAGAGACATCTCGTGGCAAAAATATTGTGTAAGTTTCTTGTATACTAATGGCGGTTAGGATTTTTGTGTCTATTCCTCAACGGCAGACGTACGTAAGTTACCCTATTCTTCATTGAGCAGTGCGTTTTTTTCTCTATTGATTTCAATTCCAACGGTGCCAAGAAACCATTACACTGTACGAGGCGCTGACATACTTCAATCTCTTCGTAATTTTCAAACATTTTATTGTTATGAGTTGCCCTGGCCGTATCAAACATAGCATTCAAGCACTAAGTTGACACCCTCAAATGTGCAGCGCAAAGACTTTAGCAGGTGTTGTGACGCCGACATTGACCAACAATATATACTAGAGTGAAGGTTGGAATGTTCAGGCTCCGTATTTGTGTCTGTATCTAAACTTGTTTCTTCATTAGTAATCCACACGCAGACGTTAGCAGGTACAGATGGCATTGCCGCAACGCTTCTCTGATTGCTCAAACGTGTCGGCGAACTATCACCCGGAGTTTGGTTATACGTGAGGCTCGCACCTCGCGGCTTGAGCCTCTCGCCTCGTCTTTGGAGTGTTGAAAGGGAGGGCATGGTATGCCCAGGACTCCCCTGGAAAGCCGTAATAACTACCCTCGCTTATAGAGGTATCCACACGAAAGAGAACCCCGCGGACGGATGTCGTGATGTCAACAACCCCGGAAACTCCGTCCTCGGCTCCGCCGCCCACCTGCAGAGCTTTCGTGCTAACAGTACAAAGCCTCCGCGCCTCCGCCACGGAGGAGAACGGCGCCGCGAGGCGTCAAAAAGGGATGACGTATGTCTCACGTGATGCGCGCTCCGCGGAGGAAAGTGGGGGATTTCTCCTTCGTGTGGATACCCCAATATCAACACCCATCCGCCTCACTCGCGTGCACTGAGGAAGCGGTTGCATCCAAAGTCTGCCAAATATGTAAGGACTAATTTTTTTTTAAGAAGTGGAAAACACGAACTGTAATGGCCAAAAATAGGGACATACGTTCCTTCAAGGTTAAACTGAAGCATGTGTACTTGGCATTGCAATATTTAGCTAATGGCTGATTTGAAAACCAAAAACGGCAACTAATAACATGGGTGTCGTTAAAACTGGCTTACTTTACGCTTCAATCTGCGCGGGGCGAGCCGAGCGTTTGCTGCTTCAACAGCACCCCGTCATTGCCGAAGACAAGAAACGCCTCTTCCACATCAGAGTGCGAAGAAAAAACTCCTCGCCAGACTGCAATTCTCCAAAAACCGTTGCAGAGTTCTTCGAACATGTCACAATTATCGAAAAAATCTCGGCGTAAAATCCAACCAGTACGAAGGGCCTGCTATTTTTTGGCCTTCGTTGAATTCCGCTGAGTTGACACGAAACGCCACGCGAGATATTTCGTACAGTCCTGAGTGGGGAGGTTCGCAATCTCTTTCAAACGACGTAGCCACTCAAGTTTCATCGTTATCCGAAGCCAAATGAGAAGAGTTACAGCAAGCGTTGAGCTCAATCAATCTCTCGCATCATACACAACGACACCAAATTGGGACGTACACTGCCGCTGATCATAAACTTGCGCTTCCCCGGTGCCCGCATCTCACTATCCGGTGGCCCAAAGCACCTCACCTCCCTCCCCCCCCCCTACCCCTCGGCGCTCTGGTATGCCAAATAGCAATACCTGGCGCACGCCCCATCGGCTTCATCTCTGCTTTCCCAGCGGTGAAACAGGCCATATCTACCGCTCCAGTTATTACGGCAAATATAGATTTGTTTTTTTTTCTTTTCTTTTTTTTAAGGGTCTTCACCTCCCCAGTTCGGAAAGTGACCGCAAAATATTGAAATATATATTAACAAATATAGGCGAGGAACTTGGTAATTCTCACATTCTTCATATTGTGGCAAACCTGCTTCGCAACGTCGTACAAACGCAGAAGTGGCGAGGATCAGGTCACCAAGCCCTGCCAGAGTAAACTGAAGAAAGAAGCCCTATGGGAAGGTAGGATTGCTGTAAGTTGCTGTAAAGCGGAGTCACAAACATTATCCTTTTCGGCTCCGACGCAGCCATGATTCAACGCCACGACGCCACGTCCTACGCCCTGCTGATCATTGCCGACCTGAACGTATCCATTGACGTGCACCACATAACCGCTCTCGTCGACACGGGTGCTGGCTATTCCATTATAAGTGGACGGTTTGCTTTCACCATGAAGAAAGTTACGACACATCGAAATGGCCCGCACGTTCATACACGAGAAGGTCATCTTTGAACTGTTTCCAGACTTTGGGCAGCCCCTGCAAGGCAGGTATTCTACCACGCTCCTAGTATTGCAGCAGTGCTCGCGCGATGCGATCACTGGCTTAGATTTTCTTCTGGAGCACTGAGCTGTCAGTTACCTGAAATCAAAACCCGTCAAATTTTGTACAGAACACACCATCCCAACCAACGTCAAGTCAAAGTCGGTCACGCTACTCGACGAGCACGTTAACCTACCACCTTGTTCAACCGTCGTTGTCTCTGTCACAGCTGACTCACCAACTCATTACGAGAAAAAAAATTATCTTCTACTTCATTGGGGAATCTCAGTGGTAAGACTAATCGTTCGTCTTGAACAGGGTCAAACGAAGATCCTGCTGAAGAACTTCTCTTTACATTACCAACTCTCAGCCGGGGCACTTCACTCGGTTTTCTAGAGGACACTGCCGAAGTGAGCCGAAGCGCTGACTCTACCTGATGCGCCCTCAACAATTCGCCTCACGAAAGAGGCTGCTCGAATGTTCGACGAAAACTTGGTGCTATTTCTGGAAAAACAGGACCGACCACAAGAGGCTCCCTTAACGCATATGTGAGTCCTTCTCGTTGTCGTCGAATTGGTCGCTGTCGTTGTCGTCGAACACCAAATAATAGCATACGACGATGCGCACTACATTCCGACAATCTTCTTACTGACTCTTATTCAACGAACGTGACGCAATTAGGCAAATCAAAGAGATGCTCGCTAACCAAATCATCCAATCGTCACAACGTCTTTGAATGTCGCCTGTAGTTTTTTTCATGAAACAATTACGCACACTCATGTTCTGCCTCGACTCTAGCCGAGGAAGCAAAACCACAATAAAGGACGTGTGTCCGCAGCCCCACATAAATGACCCGCCAGATTTAGTTCATTAAGCCAAATATTCCTCCTCACTAGTTCTTTAGGCCGGATATTCCTCGATCGAAGTGGAAGAGATAAATCCGGAGAAATCAGCCTTTACTACACCGGACAAATTGTACGATATTAAGTTTATGCCTTTCGGCCTCTGCTCAATGGCACCAACGCTCCAGAGGGTTTTGGACACTGCGCCGGCAGACATAAAATGATATACCTGTCTTTTTTGTCTAAACAATGTTATCGCGATTTGGTAGGAATTTCGATGATCACATAAGAGACTCATATTGATACTCGAAGCAATAAACTCTTCAGAAAGAACGATTCAAACTGAAAAGGGTCGCTTCGCTTACGAAACACTAAAAGTAATAAGACAAATTGTCTATCTTAAAAAAAGAAACTGTAACCATCGCTCACTTTTTACAGCCAGCCGGCAAGACAGCCGTTCGTAGTTTTTTTCGGAACTGGTGCTTATTATTGACGGTTTGTAAAAGGCGCTTTTCAACTTGCCGAGCTTCTCACGCGCTTGACGTACGATGACATCCCATTCAGCTGATATTAAAGGGGCGATGCAACGATTTTTCTTCTTTGCGCAAATACCGCTTAGAACTGATCCCTGACGTTAATGACCTGTGAAATACCCGTTCGTTTTTCACCACACGGAATCGACGTCGCAGAAAAAAATAAAGAAAAACGAGCAGAGTTCACCCCCTCAACTCGCAGCCAGAACAAGCGGCCACGTGATCTGGAAGCCAATTATATGCCGCCAATGTTGATCATAGCCACGCGCTGGGGTTGGCAAAGTACAGGACACGCGCTGAGTTCCAGAAATTTTTAATGGCTCGGCTATTGCTGTCGTTGCAGCGATTGGACACAGGCCACTATACGAATGCTTTTCGAGCTATCGATTATCACGAGCCCAAATCGAGTGTCCACGCCATGCTCGGGTCCAATCTTTGAGCCGCATTCAAATATCGTCACTGGGCGGTACTGCTACCGCCCAGCTACGTCATCAGGTTTTGCGAAGGAGAGATTGAATGAAAACACTCGGTTTTGTTCATGAAATTACAGCGCAACAAAGAAGTTTCTTGGTCAGTGGCGTTGCGTGCGAGTATCCTTGAGTCCCACTAGTGCCAGTAAGCTCGTGTAAAGTGGAAATCATTCCAATTGAATATCGTTCTACCGCCCCTTTAAGAGCAAATTTATGCATTCAGGGAGCTTACGAAGCGCTTGCAGTCGCTTCCCGCTGCTGTCCCACAACGATGAGAGCACTAAAAAAGCAGTACATACCGAAGCCAGATCTCAAGTCCTCGGCGCTTTTGTTCACCAACAAAACAGACATGAGTACGTTATCGCGTAAGTAAGTCGTTCCAAATGTCAGAGGAAAAGTAACTACTTCATGACCAAAGAAATGCCTATCCGTTATTTGGGTCTTTTCCGAATTTCGCCCATAGCTGTAGGTAAGGCGTACGAGGGGATCACAGATCATCACGCAGTGTTTGTTTTTAAAATAGAAAAAAAAAAAAAAACTTTTGAATGTCTCACATTCGGAGCTTGGAACTATAGGACTTTGACTTCACTATTACGCAGATGTCAAGACGGAAGCACCGAGATGCCGGCTGCCTTTTGCGTGCACCTTGTGACCCGCCGCCAGAGAACACGGACGAAGACGTCTTGCTGGGAGCGATCAATGCTGAAACATTCGCTCAACAACAGCGAGATTATCCCGAACAAATCCACCTGAACGACTACCTTTAAAGCAAAATCATCCCTTTTCCGAAAAACATTTAACCGGGACCTATCCGGATTTCGTCTATGATACGACAGGCTCGTAAAATCTATTTTGCACCTAAAAAGACAAAGTATCTTCTCCTGGTCCCGTGAGCACTCCGCGATAAAATCCTTGAAGCAGCACTAGACGAACGAACATATAAATATTTAAGAATTGCACACACTCTAAGAAGAATTAAAGAGATCTACTGTCGGCCGCACCTCGCTACAACTGTTACTCACTACATGCGCACATCTCGAGAATACCAACGTTGAAAATGGACGCCCTGGAGGCTTGCTGGACGATTGAAACGCACACATCCCTTCCCTTACAAGAAGTGGAAATGCATTTGCTCGACCCTTTCCCTACGTCTGCTTCCGACCACAAATGAATTATCGTGGCTACCGATTACCTCACCCGCTTCGCTGAAACGCAAGCTCTACCCAGCATCACTTCAATCGAGGGTGCGCGATTCTTCTTAGATGAAATTTTCTGCGATATGGTGCTCCTGAAGCCGTCATCGCAGTTTGGGGAGCAGCAGTCATGGCCTGAGCTTACGCAAACCATTCTAGACTTCAGTCTAACGAGCTATCGCGGAACCACGGTATATATCCCTCAAACCAATGGCTTGATGGAACGACTTAACAAGACTGTAGCAGACATGTTGTCGATGTACCTGGATGTGCAACATAAAGCGTGGGATGTGCTCATATTTAACGTAACGTTCGCGTACAAAACCACAAAGCAAGATACAACAGAAATGACGCCATTCAGCCTTGCATACGGTAGGGAAGCATCAGCTACACTAGACGCCATATTGCCATACGTTGAAAACGACGACCTCTCAAAAGACGTGGAAAAGTTTCTCCAACGCACGCAAGAGGCCCGCCAATTAGCGAGGACACGAATCCAAGTGCAGCAACAACATGAAACTCGACACTACAACCTTGGGCGAAATAACACAGAGTACCAACCAGGCGATTAAGCTTATTTGTGTACAACAATTTGACATCGAGGTCACTGCCAGAAACTCCCCCGATGCTACTACGGACCGTGCAATTGTTGTCGTTTTCTTGAAGAATTCACCTACGAGCTTACGACAGAAGAAACGCAGCTATTCCCGCTACCCCTTCTTCACCGGGAAGTGATTTATGTCTTCCGCCTGAAGTCACCCACGCAATAGAAATCTTGAAGGTAGATGGTTTCTTCTGAATTTCCGCGTAACCCTATTTTCAATCATCAGGACGATGTCCTCTTTACTGGGAATAATTCAGCAGGACTGTTCTGGTTGCTTAAGCGTGCCGGCGAACAGTCAACCGAATTTTGGATCTACCTGAGGCAAGAGTCTCGTGATTTGCGTCTCGCGCCTCGCTACTCAGTTTTTCGCATTAGCGCTATTCCTGAAAGGATTATGTAGGACGGCCCGCCCCTTAGGTAAATACGCTATTTTTCAGTTTACTACATAAATTCAGTTTGTTTTATCTTCGTCGTGGCCTTCGACAACGCAACAGTATATATGTAGGATATGATAGTTATCGAGGCGGACGGACTGAATTTCAAAAACAGTCTATTCTGACTTATTGGTTTGCTTACGCTGAGCGAAGCTAAATGGGGGGCGAACAACATCTGTTTCTCGTGCATGATCTTTCAGTGCAGAGATGCCAATCAACATTCTCTAAAAATGAGAAGAACACAGAAACAATGACTTCTCATTGGGCGCGTTCAGTAGTGGCCCCGGAGTCAAGGAGTCACTGACTCCTACCACTAGACGGCCAAAAGTCACTTCCGGTGCACGTAACTCCGGGGCTTCGGAGTCAAGCTCCAAAGCACAGAGTCCGGAGATGGTGCACGTAGAGTCAAAGGAGCTACAGATGACGTCATTTCCTAACTGGTGACGATTTCCTGCGCTAAAAGAGAAACACAAACAAAATGGCGGGAATATGTTGCGTCGGTTCTGTCGCGGGCGTGCGGTTTGCTCGCCTTTGTTAATGAAAAGCGCTCAAGGTAAGACGAATAACTCGTTCGAATTTCTTTTCCAGGTAAGGCTCTTTTTGGAAAATGCATTGGACCGTATTTTGTTTGGTTTGAATATGCTAATAAACAACGTAAACGTTCATTTGACGCCGCGTCTTGATCGCCGTTGCACGGAAACTCGGCGAATATCGACGAAAATCCTGTCCGCGCTGAACAGAGCAAGGCAGGGTATGAACGAGAATTCGGTAGCCGTTTGGACACTCACGCAGAGCATGATCCCGATTAATGTTTTGTTTGCCTAGCTAAATCGGGGTGCACGTTGGCTGACGCTCGCTTCCGCCGACAAAACCTTGATCGTTGAGCGCGGCCGAACTTCCCGTGTGTATACGAATACATTTTATAGGAAGTTCGTTACGAAGGGCAGAACAAACGTATGGCCGTATAAAAGCATCGCAACCGGCAGCGTAGATTCGCCGAGCTCTATATTTTCTGTGTGCTGACGACGTTTTTGTCGGTTTTTATAACAGTAGCTGCCTTTGCACCGCCAAGCGAAGGGCTCGATCGCGTTGCATCGCTTCGAACAGCAGCGCTGATGTGTACAGTTACTCGCTTTTAATTCAACGACCTTAAAAGCGATTGTGCTCGCCATCGTCTGCTTCCAGTTTATTCGGAGATCGTCTGGCACAGGGGAGGAAGCGGAAATTGCGTAGAAGCAGGTTTGGAGTCGCGGCTTTTTTTGCCGTTCAGTAGGCGCTCCGATGACTCCGACTCGAGTGACTCCGTTCGGGGGCAAGGGAGGCGCTACTGAAAGCGCCCATTGCAAACCCTTATATCGCGTTGCAATAATCATTCACGGTATCAGCCCCAAATACAAGACAGGGTCAAATATTACGGCCGTGAGTAAAGGATGTCATAAAGTGTTTGCTGAACTCTTATCCTAATAGTTACCGCGCCAAGCTAGAACATTTCAAACTTTGCGGCAAGCAGCGTCGGCGATTCTATCAAAAGATTGGTTCACTTAGCACCATTTTCTTACGTTGCCAAGCTTACGTACCCTTACGAAGATAAGTCCGGAAGTTACCGGCACATTCATTCTTTGTTTTCACCGGCCGAGCTACTCTTATAATTGGGTGGAACGTCTCGTAAAATTTGCATACACGTCGCTGGCTCTCGGTCGCACCTCTGCGTAAGCATAACTAAGCTCTGTGACTCAGGGAAGTGGTATTGTGTTAACAAAAATAAAAACATACGTGAACGATTTTTGTTTTCCTCGGCACTAACTGCATAAAGCTTTTTAACTCAGAGAGGGAGGAACTCTGGTTGCTGTTTCAACCTTGCGACCACCCGTGTTGACGTCGCACGTTCAAAGCCACATTTTCAAAGTTGATGAAATAGGTAAATGCAGTTAATATTTAATGTCTCCCGATTGGTAAAGTCAGGGCTGTATACGGTTGATTTTTAATGAAAGTGTGTCGTTGTTGTTCGTCTTTTTTATTGCGAGGAATATAATTTCAAATTTAAATAATCTATTATGTAAAGTGGGACGTCACGTGTTTTTTAAACACGCTCCCATAGACTGCGATGGTCATCAAAAAAAGCGAAGAAAAAGGTCGGTGCGTCCGAAAGAAAGCAAGCCATCACCGGGCGCCGCGAGGGCTTCCGTCAAATACACTGTACCGACTTTACTGTGACCTTGAGTAGGTCTTTTTTTTCGCCCTTCTAATTTAAATAGACGTTCCAAAATAACAAATCCGCTCTAAATTAATTTTATTTTATAGCGATGTCCCTATTGAAAGTCCGTCTATGGGGCCAACCAGGATTTGTGAAATGTTTTGTCGCAAACATGAAAAATGTTTGGTGTCTGTGAAAAGTTCGTTACTCTTTTTTTAATTGGCCGGATGTAGGCTTTAAGGTCCCTTATGTGTTTAAACACCCGCCATGAGAGCAGCGATGACGTTTCGAGAGGCCTGTGCGGTCTTTCTCAATCCTTTTCGTTAAACCAAGTACCCATAAGAATCAATTTAACGGTTCTGGGGTGGAAATCACTCGACTCTTGAAAATATATTTGTCGGGAAAGGTGCTTGTCCGTCTTGTTGCGGGCCGACGCAATCAGTATTAGGAATTCAAGAAGCGTTCCACTTTCCCTTCCCGTCATGGCCCTGGCGCGCGGCACCACCGAAGGAGAAGCGGGCGCTCATAAGAAAAGTCGTTCTGGAAAGAAGTTCGCCGCTCTTCACTTCAGCTGACCTAGCTTCTGGCATTTCCTGCTTGCACTGTTTTTCTTCCCCACGTCCTCACTGATGAGGAAGGGAGGTTCTGTGGCAAAATGGAGGGGTATGTTTGGCTGTTTGCAAGTAGATAGATGTTTTAGTCATTTGAAAGTCAGCCATCATCAGAAGCTGCTCGCCATGTTTTCCCTCTGTCAACTAGCGCAAACTAAGTTCACAACAGCAAACGAACACTCAGAATCGGTTTCCCGTCTCATGCGTGGGACCTATCTTTAAAAGCACCTGGTTGTGCACGTAAAGACGGATTCTCAGTGCCCTGTTTCCTGCGCCTCTTGATCCGTCCGGCTTCCGAGGCATCCAGCGAGCAGAAGAGACGCCGGGGATAGCAATGTGACTGTGTTCAGGATTTATCAACGGCGGTAGATGTTGGTCGCGCGTTCATGATTTTTGCTGAACGTGCTACTGACAGTGTGCGTGTGTCAGTATGGTGCACCTCTCCGGGTTTATTGGTTGAATTACCGTACATATCAGGATTTTACCCAGTGCCATTTTGAGTCACTAGAAAGATATCTTTTGCGACAATGAACTCGGTTATCCATGTTTGGTTTGGTTGCTTTTCTCAACAGCTGCTTGCACCCGAGTTTCAGAAAACATTCGTTCTAATTGTCTTTTTGATTTACAGGATGCATGTAAAACATAATGTCTCAATTAAATTTACAAGAAACGTTTTAAACTGAACTCTGTTCTATGTTTCAGTCATTTGGACGTCGAGAGGATTAAACACTGAAGGGTCTGACGGGCTGAGTGGGTTGATAGTGCGGAGGAGTTTGATAGGCTGAAGGGATTTGAAGCTCTGAGAGGGTCCCATAACAGATCACGGCTGAAGTGTTCATTAAAATTTTGCAATTTTGGCTATATGTTGCTGTCACAAGAAATAATATTCAGTTACATGCATGCTCGTTACGTTCTTGGAGTGACAACCGGGTTAAGAAGAAGAAAAGGAGAAGCGCGAGCTGAAGACAAGCGGAGGGCACGAGGTGTGTCTCGAGCGGGAGCAAGCGAACGACTGTGTCGGACAGCTTTCCCGGCAAGTCAGGCTCCGCTCTTGAACAGCCCTGGTGTCGTCCCAGGCAAGGCAGCACCGTCGAGCCGGAGTGTCATTGGACAGCACCCGCCAGCTCCGGCTACGCTCCTGAGAGATCCTGGCCCCGTCTCAGAAAGGGCAACACCGTCAAACCGGAGCGGCATCCGAGCTCTGACCACCATCCTTAGCCGCACTCCTCAGAAACCCTAGCCTCGCCCGAGGAAAGACAATACCATCGAGCCTGAAGGACGGCCGGTTGCCGTTCGTCCATCGCAAGCTTGCCAGGCTCAAGGATTTCACCCTGGAAACCGTGGCTCCGACACAAGCGAAAAGTGGTCGGCTTCGAATCCATCATTACTAAAAAGTTGTGAGTGAACTTCGGGCCCCGATTAGACCTTGAGAGGGCACCAAGCGGATTGTGCTTGTAGATATCTCTCTTAATTAATTCCATCATCGATTTATTTTTATTCGATTTCCTATACGTTCATATTTCTTTGGTGTGACTGATTAAATTGATTTATTCCTTCTACTTTTGTGCGTAATCTCAATCTCCAATACGCCCTTGTCTCCTCGAAGCAACGTGACAGTGTTCTATGCCGGCACGTATCATAAAAGCTATTCCTTTTGTTTCTCAAACGTCAATAGAAGGACGATTCTTTCAGATCGTTATAAATATATTGATATTTTCACAATGGTGTCGAGTAGACTCACAATACCCTTGAGAACAAATGACACCACGTAAATTCTCTCTAAATTGATAAATTGATTTATTCCTTCTACTTTTGTGCGTAATCTCAATCTCCAATACGCCCTTGTCTCCTCGAAGCAACGTGACAGTGTTCTATGCCGGCACGTATCATAAAAGCTATTCCTTTTGTTTCTCAAACGTCAATAGAAGGACGATTCTTTCAGATCGTTATAAATATATTGATATTTTCACAATGGTGTCGAGTAGACTCACAATACCCTTGAGAACAAATGACACCACGTAAATTCTCTCTAAATTGATAAATTGATTTATTCCTTCTACTTTTGTGCGTAATCTCAATCTCCAATACGCCCTTGTCTCCTCGAAGCAACGTGACAGTGTTCTATGCCGGCACGTATCATAAAAGCTATTCCTTTTGTTTCTCAAACGTCAATAGAAGGACGATTCTTTCAGATCGTTATAAATATATTGATATTTTCACAATGGTGTCGAGTAGACTCACAATACCCTTGAGAACAAATGACACCACGTAAATTCTCTCTAAATTGATAAATTGATTTATTCCTTCTACTTTTGTGCGTAATCTCAATCTCCAATACGCCCTTGTCTCCTCGAAGCAACGTGACAGTGTTCTATGCCGGCACGTATCATAAAAGCTATTCCTTTTGTTTCTCAAACGTCAATAGAAGGACGATTCTTTCAGATCGTTATAAATATATTGATATTTTCACAATGGTGTCGAGTAGACTCACAATACCCTTGAGAACAAATGACACCACGTAAATTCTCTCTAAATTGATAAATTGATTTATTCCTTCTACTTTTGTGCGTAATCTCAATCTCCAATACGCCCTTGTCTCCTCGAAGCAACGTGACAGTGTTCTATGCCGGCACGTATCATAAAAGCTATTCCTTTTGTTTCTCAAACGTCAATAGAAGGACGATTCTTTCAGATCGTTATAAATATATTGATATTTTCACAATGGTGTCGAGTAGACTCACAATACCCTTGAGAACAAATGACACCACGTAAATTCTCTCTAAATTGATAAATTGATTTATTCCTTCTACTTTTGTGCGTAATCTCAATCTCCAATACGCCCTTGTCTCCTCGAAGCAACGTGACAGTGTTCTATGCCGGCACGTATCATAAAAGCTATTCCTTTTGTTTCTCAAACGTCAATAGAAGGACGATTCTTTCAGATCGTTATAAATATATTGATATTTTCACAATGGTGTCGAGTAGACTCACAATACCCTTGAGAACAAATGACACCACGTAAATTCTCTCTAAATTGATAAATTGATTTATTCCTTCTACTTTTGTGCGTAATCTCAATCTCCAATACGCCCTTGTCTCCTCGAAGCAACGTGACAGTGTTCTATGCCGGCACGTATCATAAAAGCTATTCCTTTTGTTTCTCAAACGTCAATAGAAGGACGATTCTTTCAGATCGTTATAAATATATTGATATTTTCACAATGGTGTCGAGTAGACTCACAATACCCTTGAGAACAAATGACACCACGTAAATTCTCTCTAAATTGATAAATTGATTTATTCCTTCTACTTTTGTGCGTAATCTCAATCTCCAATACGCCCTTGTCTCCTCGAAGCAACGTGACAGTGTTCTATGCCGGCACGTATCATAAAAGCTATTCCTTTTGTTTCTCAAACGTCAATAGAAGGACGATTCTTTCAGATCGTTATAAATATATTGATATTTTCACAATGGTGTCGAGTAGACTCACAATACCCTTGAGAACAAATGACACCACGTAAATTCTCTCTAAATTGATAAATTGATTTATTCCTTCTACTTTTGTGCGTAATCTCAATCTCCAATACGCCCTTGTCTCCTCGAAGCAACGTGACAGTGTTCTATGCCGGCACGTATCATAAAAGCTATTCCTTTTGTTTCTCAAACGTCAATAGAAGGACGATTCTTTCAGATCGTTATAAATATATTGATATTTTCACAATGGTGTCGAGTAGACTCACAATACCCTTGAGAACAAATGACACCACGTAAATTCTCTCTAAATTGATAAATTGATTTATTCCTTCTACTTTTGTGCGTAATCTCAATCTCCAATACGCCCTTGTCTCCTCGAAGCAACGTGACAGTGTTCTATGCCGGCACGTATCATAAAAGCTATTCCTTTTGTTTCTCAAACGTCAATAGAAGGACGATTCTTTCAGATCGTTATAAATATATTGATATTTTCACAATGGTGTCGAGTAGACTCACAATACCCTTGAGAACAAATGACACCACGTAAATTCTCTCTTGCTAAATGTTAAAACAGCACAACGCCTTGAAACAGATGTTTCTGATGTAGTATTATACATTATTCTGATTTTTGAACACCATGCTACTCTAAACAGTGTTCCTGACACTGCCTTAATGTGACATAGCTAAGTACAATTGACTTACTTATATTTTCTAACATCAAGGGACACATTGTCACCAGGTTCAAAGACATATAAAGTAGGGAATATTGCCTTTTGAAATTCCAACATTGGTGAGTAAAACTACATTAAACATACACAATAAATATTTTGCTGTACAACCAGGGAGAGCTCAGTGGAGTAACGTAATATTTCTTCACAAAAGTTCGAATTTATTTGTGTCTAGAAGTTTCCGTTGCATGTATTACGAAAATATCGAAGGGATCGACTGGAGCTTACTTACTTGACATTGCCGTTGATTCTTCAGTGGGTGCTGTTCCAAACAAAAAGTAGAAGAAGGTTAGTAAGAATCGATGATCATAATCAAAGTATTTAATACATCGTTTTCCCTAATGCGCCACACAACAATTCTTAGTTGGAATGCCTTCAATTCTACACACGCCTACTAATACAACTGTGCCTGCAACGCGTTTTTGTCGAGTGTGTAAAGCGTCCTATTCCGCTCATACATCAAATGTGGTTCCTCAGTGGAAACAAATGACGTCACATAGCCAGCGTGTCATGCTGCCTCATGTCGTTATCCTTGCCGTTGCTTCTAGGAGTCCTGACAAAAAAAAAAAAAAAAAAAAACGAACGAATGCAGGTGCCGTGGTTTTCGGGGAGGTAGAGCTTCTGTCATTTAAAGCCTCTCTGGACTTTTAAGCCTGTAGCGACCTGCACCAAAACTGGCGTCTGACACATCCACAACCGCTTCTCTCACAACTCTAGGATTGCGACCTGCAAAAACATGACACTTTTATGGTGTCATCTTGCAAAGATTGAGGGATTTCTTGTTAGGGGACGGCGAATGCACGAGTCGGAGACGCGCTCCAGGCACAGTACTATTACAAGTGGGATACAAGTTTACTCGCAACCCTCGCCACTGAACACAGAAGCTTTTTTTCGTTGTAAGAGAATTGAAGCGGAATACTTTATGTATTCCCCAGTTTCCAAAGCTCGTTGAACTAGTCGGTGGCAGTATGCTGGCTGCCTAAACCTGGGGACTACCTTTGACGACTTCATTCCAACGTGCATCTTGGATTGCTTCTGACTTCTGTGTGAAGAATCGACTTGGGATCGACTCACTACAATCGATTCCTCTGCGAATGTTTCTGCCCTAGTTCAGTTAAATTGCTGCAAAAAATAGTAGCCCAACTGAAAGTATTTGAAGCTCGGCAGTTGCCACTTGCATTGCCAAACCGAGCCCGCGGCTACTATGAGTGGCGGAAAATATTGTGAACCGGATCACGTTTCAGGTTTTTCTGGTTTTCTGGCTTTGAATCGAAGAGGCTAAACGCGGATTTTTTTATTCATATTTAGTCTGCAACCACCAGTGCGCAGTAAGGAAGAAAAATGAAGAAAAATACTAAGCATGGTTGTAAAAACAATTCCTTTATATCACAAACAGTTTATATTTCTGTGATCAGATGTGTGGGATCTCAGATGTCATTTCGTTTACATGGGAATCTGTGGCTGTCTGCTGCTGTTCGGGCTCACGTGGTGCTAAACTTAAACGAATGTAAGCCCGCTAAATATGGCATCTGAATTAATACATATTTTCCACAAAGGCAGAGCCATCTTGAATGTCGTCATTTCTTGTACGCGCTAAAACATGGTTTTGATCTCTCCGCGCCACAAGAATGCGTTTTGAAAAAATTTGTAATTGTCACACATTCTTGTTTTACCTCACCCATATTTTCTCGCATAATCCAGGTTGAAATATGTCACTATTTGGTTTCGTCCCGCATACCAGATACGAAACCCACCTGACTTTGAAGGACAGGAAACAGAAAACATCGATAGATCAATCTCCCCAGCCAGTTTCACTACGCAACCGCAGCCACAATTCATTGAGGAAACTTTCGTATTTTTGCACGTGAGAGCAGCTCACTGGAGCTCTGCGTGTGTTGAGCACGAGACGGCTCGACCCCTCGGAAGCACGGCCGTCTGGCTCCTTTGAACTAAAATCATGGGGGCGTACGCATGCGCCAAAAACTGAGTGAGGTCCGTGTATTGTGTGCTAGGAAGACCCGTAAATCCTACTCATGAGCGAAGTGGAGCGTGAAGTTGAGTCTCAAGCACCGCGCGTTCCATGCGTGGCAGGCTTTATTCTACACAGTAATAATATGAATGTCTTTATTTTCCTTCTACCGATGAGGGAGGGGGGGGGGGGCAAAGCTGGAGAAATTAGCTTTACTAGTTCCCTCCAGAAATTATACCGTGTAAAACAACCAACAAGGCAGACACTAAAGCACATCGAGCAAAACACTTAGCATAAGTCAAACCAACAGATGTTTTTTTTTTTTTATTTTATTGTTCGTGAGACTGATTGTAAACGCTCCACAATCATAACTCGATACTTATTGAGTCATAGTCGTTTTAAAAAAATAAATACTCCAGTTTTTTTATGTAGATTACCGTTGTATATAGCGATTACACAAATTGAGCAAATGTTGAAGTTTGCGTGTCATCATTTTCTTCTCGTAACTCGTGTTACACGCACAAATGTTGCTTAGGTCAACCTTACGTGTGTTATATGTAATTGTTCTTTTACACAAACACCCTGAATAACAAAATTCATGTGTTTTTTTTTTTGCTTTCTGCTTATACATTATGCCTAAACGAAAGGCATACATGTTAGGTTTGTTACTTATGCCTTGTTTTTGAGAAAGTAGTGAAGAAGGGCTGTCACACGGAACGTTATCTATATTTCTTAGCATTTTATTCTGCAGTAAGTAAATCTTATTCAAGGAGGGTCGTGTTTTCCCATAATAGGTGACAGAAATTTATATGCGAAAAGAATAGTCCGTTGTGTACGAAGAGTTTAACTCTAGTAGGTAAAATCTCTCGATGAAAGTCAAACCTACGGTACTCGATAGTTTCGACAGGACGAAGTTTCAATGTTCTTTCCAAGTCATTCGTTCTGTGAATATTATGCCATGCATTTTGAAGGAGCGGACTAATTATATATTTGATTCGAACAAATTTATCTCTAAATAAACGTCTATATTCTTTGGTTTTTGGTTGAAATAGGACGGCTTTACCTTTGCTCGCATTTATTTTTAGCGCGTTAGTCAAAGGTCATATTTTCAATTTTAAAACCCTACTGAACAAAACCATTTGAAATTCAAACAGGTGGGAAACTGGTCACCCGTTTGAGTCAAATGGTGGCAAACCTGTCGAACCGTTTGGATCAAACGTGATTATGGGCTACGGGTACCTGTTTGAAACGGTACCCGTTTGATACGGGTGCCCGTTTGATACCGGTGCCCGTTCGACCACGCACGTTGCCACACATTTGAATGCGCCATTCGGATAGGCAATTTATTCGCTAGCCCTAAATAGGTATCGTCTGGAAGGTTGGTTATCTTAAACCTATTTCAGACGTCCCGAAACTCATAGACCTATTTCTAACATGGAGGAAACACGTGGAAAAAATCGTGCTCGCGCAGGTGCTTGCAAATGGGAAGGAAACCAGACACAAAAGATAGTTTTCAATTCGCCTAGGAGTTTATTACAACTTATTCCGTAGACAAGTACAAACGTGCAAGCGTTCTGTGAAATGTGAAGAGGCACTCTTATACTACAGAGGTAATTTCAGACTATATGGCAGACTTTGGGAAAAATTATTCTCCCGGCTGCCACGACATTAGACGCTGCATAATTCTATAGATAATCTGGAAGAGTACGCGTAAAAGTACGGCGGTCAATCGTTTCCAACAAGCAGGTTGCAGTGCACTTACCATAATAATATCTCACTTGAAAGATGTAATCCAAAATATAAGTCGACAATGTCAAATCAGGACAACCACACGAACTCAAAAACGAGAAAAAGGCTCCTTGAAGTTTCAACACGATGCGGCGCACAAGCTGTCAATTGCGGAACACAACCAAACCGCAAGAATTCCTGACTTCTTTGAAGAGTCGCCTTTTGCCGATATACGAGTAGGACTTTTCGAACACTGATAGCTTTGGTGCACATCCAATACGTTGTCGCGGTACATCCTGATAAGACCGCAGGGTTAGACGACAGATCGAGGCAGGTAGGACGAGCGAAGTTCAAACTGCAACTGAGAACAAGCAGACAAAGGAAAAAGCGGCTGCTGGGCGCGCCCTTCCGGATCTCGACGCTTATCTGCGTGTAGCTCGCGCGCTGCTGCGGGTCACGTGACAGAACTGACCAGAGAGGAGGAAGGGGGCAAGGTCAAGGCGCCGTACACCGGGACGCACCCCATCCTTCTATAAAAAAACAACAACAAAAAGAGACTCGCGGTTAGTTTTCTTTTTCTTTCAGTTAATGCTAGGGGAGAGGGTGCACAAACCGCTGTATCTCTGCACACGCGCTTTCCTCCTCTCTTCGAATTGCAAGAGAAAGTTGACTATTGGTCTGTTCACACGATGCATTTTTCTCGCGCATCTAGTCTCGCGAAATGTAGTTTCGCGAAATGGTTGCGCAGTCTGAACGAGTCTGAAAAGGACGCGCGCATCTAAAAAATGTTGCGCGCACACCTCACTTCTGGAGCGAGCTTTCGCTGAAACTTTGCCGAGTCCTGTCAATCACTCTGAGGACGCCGCCAGTGGCCGCTCAGAAAGGCTCTCACGTGGCCTTTGAGGGGGGAGCGAGCTGTTTGAGAAGACCACTTCACTGCCGGTGTTGTAGCCGAGCCAAATCCGACAAAAACTGAAACCACGAACGATCGATACTGCCGGCACTTCCGCAAGCACGTCAAGCACCACTTAAGGAAGAATGAGTAGCATATCGGAAAAAAATCCACCGATGGACGAAGACAATTAGCGGGAGTTGGCGAGATTAGAATAGTGCTCATAGCGTTGTTGTCGCGACGATACCGCTGGATAATACCCTTGTTACACGGGCGCACTTAACTGCAGTTACGCTGAGCCACAGTTAGCGCACAATACTTGCGGACAACATTCTGCGGCTATGCAGTCAAAGCTATGGGCGAACGTGCGCTTGAGCATCTTGAGCACCCATCAAAGTAGTGCACGCGCGCTCTTCACTTCTTCTGAAATAGCTGTCTAAAAATATAGTGCGGTAACCGTGATGCCACGTAACAGTAGTTAAAGCTGAGTTAACCAAGGTTAACGGTGCCCGTGTAACAGGGGTATAAGAGACCATCGAGTAAACTGAAACCAAGTTTGCTTTGTTTACAAGCGAACGTGAAACCATGTGCGCTCTCTGAAACAGTTGGCACAGGGGTATAAGAGACCATCGAGTAAACTGAAACCAAGTTTGCTTTGTTTACAAGCGAACGTGAAACCATGTGCGCTCTCTGAAACAGTTGGCACAGTAAACTCGGGGCAGACATGGGCCCCGAGAAGTAACCAGATTGGGCACGTAGCGTTTCTATGAATACCATGTGCATTGATAGGAGCTTTGGCAATGAATTGGCTGCGTACGGGCTCGGCGCCGGCACATGTCCTGCACGTACAGGTTGCCGCCTCTATCGGCTTTGCGCACATGCGAGATCGCTCCAAGTAGTGCAGTATGTGATAAAAAAAATTAAAGTGAATTGACTGCATAAAATGCGCAAAGCAGGTCCCCAGATAAATAGCGATCTGATTCGGAGCGCCACTTATGGTCAACACCGAAACTATTTTCGCGAGTCTAAACGGCATCGTTGTTGCACGTGAAGCGGTACGTGTGAACGAGCACATTTCGCGAAACTTGAGTGTCGCGAAACTGTTGCGCGCCTAAAAGATTCATCGTGTGAACAGACCTTATGCCAAGTTTGAAGCCTCGGAAAGCAGGCGAATTTTTTTAGCACGCTTGAAAGCTGGAAAAGGCGCGCGCCGGCCTGGAGCTCGGCTTGCGCCCGAGCGAACAAAAGCACCCAGCACGAGCTCGTAATTTGACTGCTGCGACATCGGACCTGCTCTCGCAATGCTCGATGTTGGTACAGCCACGCGTTCGCGCGTTACCTTCGCTGAGTCTTGAATTGAGGCGAAATGGGGTCAAGAAATATATTCTTTCACGCGGTCGCGTCCTCTGCGAGAGAGATTCGAGCTGAATAAGTAAAATGAAGCAACAAAGAACGCCAAAGTTTTAAAATTATGTCAAAAATATCGGCTCGACAACGTCGCATGTTTACGTAAAAAAAGGTTTATTGTTGCAGTATAAGCGAACATCAGCTCAATCAAAATATTAATATAATTACTTGCATTACGCGGACGATTTTAAATCGATGAACCGGCGCTCCCGGCTTTGCCGAAACACTCTGCCACTGCTGAAACTAGCGTGCCCACGACCCCGACCTGTACGTTCGGTATTAAACGGGCTCCGGAGAGCCGTTTGATTAAACCGGTACAGCTTGCTGATCAACGGTCACCCGTCTGTCCAACATGGTCGCCGGTTTGAGCAAATGCGCGACAACTTTGCCCAAGCGAGTGACCCATTTGCCCAGACAACTGGCCCGTTTGCCAAAGAAGTGACCTGTTTACCCAACTAGGTGACCGTTATGGCTCATACGGGGCACCCATTTGAGCCATACGGGCGACCCCTTTGACAAACTGGTCGCCGATATGGCTAAACTGTTAACGGTATGAACCCGTTTACTTTCATACATGCACCAAATGCTTTTTATTCAGTAGGGAATGGTAGCATTTCACCGAAATTCTGTACAATGCGGCATTTTCTGGAGAAACAGAAATCTAGTAACATCTGCAAAAATAAGGAATTTTGCATCGTTGTCAATGTGTACCATATCGTTCAGGTGTACGTTAAGTAAAACAAAGCCCCGGATACTGCCCTGCGGTACACCTGATAAAATTGGCTTTATATCAGAGGAGTAACCTTCCAGTTCTAAATACTGCTTCCGATTACGTAGATACGACGTTAAGAGCACCAAAGCTTTTGCGCGAAACAATACATCTCCACCTTCTTTAATAGCACCTCATGATTCAAATATTTCAATTTTTTTCGGAAAATTCAGAAAAATTGCAAGCGATAGTTTTTTTGCCTGCGAAACAATTTGGGATAAACTATTTCTGTTCTAAACGGCGAGTTATGTTGACCGATGTTCCCTGAAACCGAATTGCACGTCATTCAACGTATAATGTAGGGCACGTTGTTGGGCTCGTTGGTTCATCTTATTTAAACATATAAATTAGCGCACAAGAGACAAGGAAAAGAAGTACTGTGTACTTCTTGTCCTTGTCTTTTTTGCGCTATTTTATATGTTTAACAACGTATAATGCTTATCGATGACATTATGCATTCTGAATAAAATTAAATTTCCCAGTCCCTTAAAAAATTCAATATTGATACAGGCCCAATATCGCTCTGTTCCATTTTATACAAGATGGAGACTCTTGCGATTTGCATTTTTGGGAAAGACGCCTTCTAGTAGGCAAAGGTTAAAGTTGTAAGCTTGATACGCCGATACCAAATTTATATATATATATATATATATATATATATATATATATATATATATATATATATATATATATATATTTGACGCACTTAATTATGATACGATCTGCATCGCAGATTTCACAGTTATTTAGTCCTAGAAATAGAGATATTACCCTAGTTTCTCTTATCGTGCTTAGTAAAAAACTTGTCATTCGTTCCTTTCAAATAATTTAAAGCATCACTGTCAAAATAGCCTCTGTCGAGGTTGACAAAGAAGTTATTAATTTCATAAGCGAAGCAGCTTACACTGAATTATTTTTTTGTTGAGACACATTTTTGCGATTGGTTTTGGTTCAGACGAGCGATTAAATACTGTGTCGAATTTTCTCCACGTTGCATCTGCCTCATTGGCGCACTTGGAAAAAATTTCGTAAAATAGCTTGCATTTGCATAGCTAATCTCTCGTTAGTTTTTTTTGCGATATTGTTTGAACGTTATAAGCAAGTCATGGTCATGGGAGGAGGGGGATCAAGGAGGCCTCTTTAAATTGCAAAAGAATGCCTGCTTTGTTGGTTATACCTATGCGTCTGCGCAGTTGTTTAATTTCCATCAGTCGGGAAGACTAAACCCACAAGCCCGTTTCTCAAGAGTAGGACAAAAACCAAGCCAACATTATGAACTAATAGGTCATAAACAAGGTCCATGGCACGCAAATTCGCATTACATTTGTATTATGTGTTATCCTCCAGCGAAAGCAGCACTGATATGACAGAAAGGCTACAGCTTCCTTCCTAACCACATCTCTTATCTAATTTATTTATTATTTTAAGACCGGGACAGTTTCCGAGGATTCGAGTCACGCACATACTCTCTGCAGTTTGAGGATTTGAATATTTTCTCATGTTTTCTTCACCAGAAGACCGATGAACGCCCATTTATTGTCCGAAGGCAAACAATTGACACTAAAATACACCCAATGCTTTGTTAAGAACAACCCCCGTTCCCCCTCAATAAAGTATTAAAATAAAAACACGTTAAGAGAAACGAATATTGAAAAAAACACTAAACCCTGCTGATGAACAAGGGTGAATAATTCTTGTTATTTACTGGAATCATACAATTCTTTTCAAGACTGGTTTAAATACTCTGATCATTTTATCCAACTGCAATATTTCTTACACTATCTGAGGCAAAGCACGTACCCTCTGCATTTTTAAAGGCAGTGCGTAGCTAACATTGAAATATTTTTAGCTCTAACTACAGTTCGTAGTCAATTTTGGGACCACTCAATGTTTCTGCCGTTTTGTTACCTGCCGTCTAGTGGTGTTCGTCATGATCATTCTACACCAGCTCGTCGGCGCACTTGCATTCAGTTCACTCTAAAACAAGCCCATACATGCTAAGCAACCGCTAAACATTTCGAGATACCTATGTAGTTTGTACAATGCACAAAAAGGTACTGGACCTTGATAAAGGTATGCTCAGTATAATTCTTTTTTTTTTTTGCGTTTAGAGTACTGCCAACGACCGGACTGTCGATTATCGTGTATAAGAGAATTTTACCATTGTTACTCGAAAACATTAAGAGCAAATCGCCCTAGATATATTTGTACCATTTTGCTCATAAATGGTGCTTATTTTTTTCTGGACGTAGGATGCCTCACTATGTGTTTGTCTGGGGGAGAAGACATCGTCTGCGTCCCTGATTGCGCCAGCGCATGAGACGCTCGCGCACTCAGGGCCTGACTTGTCGCCTGCGTGTAGCAGACTCACTATCCGTAAGAAATAACTTGCTTCCAGAGTAGCTAAACTCGTCAAACACCAATATTCTTTGTGTTATGACATAGTGGGGGGAGGAGCCGAAAAATTGCCGCGAAGTTTTCTTTTCTAACAAACCCGCAGATTTGTGTATCTCTGTTACACTTTTCATCGAAGGGGCGCAATAGCCTTGCCACTCCCTAGGCGCCCAACAAGAGCAGCACGAGAGAGCGCGCCGAGACAGCCGTGGTTCATTCGTGTGACGTAACGAAGAAGATTATCAGCTGCGGCCGACAAGTTTGATTGTCTATATGATGGACGCTTGGGTAACTGCGTTCTAAAATGAACACCGTCGAAGTTTATAGTCTGATATCGTTCTTATTTCCACCGATAACGCCGAATTTACTGAAGAGCGTCATTTTCGTTTCTTTGATTTATCTCGCCCTTTTGAATTTGATCAGAGTGTAGCCCTACGTGGCTACGTCACAACCAGCCGAGTAGCATTGTCCACTCTCGGACGGAATTCGCTTCCGGGCAGTCGTCTCCGCCATCGGCGGGATAAAATCATTTTATGGTAGACTTTCAAAGATTAGCCAAAGTGGGATGAATTTTGGATGTCAATACTTACCGTGATGTTTTGAAAACGCGAGGACACCAAGCTTTCATCGTACACAACCAAACTTGTCACTATCGACTTAAACAGGCACCATCAAATTTGTCGTTCACAGCTCATAATCCTGACCCGGACGTCAAAGGTACGATCTACAAAAGGACGTCATTGAACGCGCCTACATACAATGAGCCTTGGCACGAGCCTCTCGCTTG